>LOJH01020971.1:6420-20170 GCA_001685095.1 Ellobius talpinus | reverse complement strand
CATACACATAGACAGAATATTGTATACATAATAAATAAATATTTAAAAAATAAAAAAGAAATGAAATTGAGGAGATGATATGATTTGTGGTTGAGATGAGCGAGGGAATGGGGGATGGATATGATGAAGACACGTACGAAAATTTCAAGGGATAAATCAAAATCAATCAAAGCTTGTTATTTTAATACAATGGGATTTTATAGGTAATTTCTAACTTCATTCCTTCTAAAGACAAAGATAATATCTTATGGGAATAGCAATTTGAAGGATGATCACTAAAATAATGCATGCAAAATTTATGGCATCATGGCTAGCTCACACTAGCCATCTGGGGTCATAGAGAGGGATCAGTTGCTAAGAGCACTTATTATTTTTACAGAAGAATTGTTTATTAAGCTACTTTTGTCTCATTCATTCTTATAGCTATGTGTGGTGGTACATGCCTTTAATCCCAGCACTTGGGAAGCAAAGATAGGCAGAATTTTACATATTGGGTTTTAAGTCAGCCATGAGTATATAGTTGGACCCTGGTTCAAAAATAAAACAAAAATATTCCTTGTGCCTGATTATGCTGAAATTATGTTCACTTATAAAGAAATAGTAATTTGTTGTGTAATGTCACATGATGCATTTGAAAAATAGAAATATTCTAATAAATTTAAAACAAGTAATGTTCATTTGAAATTGTGATTACAAATTAAAATCAGAATGCTTAATGTACAGTTATGTTATGTCAACCTATTTTCCAGTAGGTGGCAGACATTGTCAAGAAGTTACAGAAAAGAAGAGACCGTTCTGTGACTTCTAAAGTTGACCAATAGGTGTCTCTTTACAACCATGTATCTCCGAGCCTTTGTTTAAAATTCAGGCAGGTGTACGATTTTCTACTCTTTCTTGCTCATCCAGTAGCATCATCAATGCTCTACAAGAAGTGCAAACCAAACACCGAGGAGTTGAGCATGAGGTGAAGCATTGCACACATTGACTCTGCCCAGCAGGAAAGGAAACCATCAACCTCTAAGAGGAAAAAGACACTGAATACAGTTGAATTGCAGAAAGCAGTTTATTAAAACATTCTTCAAGAGAAAGAATACTTCCCATTTAAGGAGTCTTGAAGAGTACTGACCACATCTGCAGGTGTTTATAGAGAAAGACAGTGTGTTAGTAGCTATGGGTCTAGTGAATGGTTCCTTGTGAAAACACAAGAAATGATGGAAATTCCTAACCAGGGAGGACGGCCTGACATCATTTTCAGTGGTATTGTTTCCCATCCCAGTTTCAATAGTTACACACACACACACACACACACATCTAACTTTACTAGATTTGTATCTCTCTTTGTGTGTGTGTGTGTGTGTGTGTGTAAATTTCACCAGTAAAGTTAGACATGTGTGTGTGAGAGTCTTCAGTATGGAGTTCAAAGTATATAAGCAAAATCCTATTATTCTGACAAATTTCCTTTTTATGCTAGAGACTATTTATATCCAGTTAATTCTAAAGTTAATTAGGCATGTGTAATAAACATGGTTTCACATAGAGAATTCCAGATAATAGAAAGAAATGTCATTTCTGGAGATAGTTTACTTTATCAAAGACTGAGTTAAATGATAAATCAAAAAATGAAAATATATGTCCAAATTCACATAAAGATATAAACATATATAAACAAAAGATATCACACCACTGTCAATGAAGATTCAGTTAACAAGATAAAATTTTGATCCTATCTAGCAGTTATTTAAATCAATAGTATTTTATGATAATTTCCAGATACTGTAGGCAAACCAACGGCTTTTCATCACTTCACACCGTTCACAGGTATTAATGGTCCAACCACATGCTGTAGCTCCAAAGAAGTATGGTTAATTTTACGGATGCGCACAGCACTACATGTGATGTCCCACTTCTTTAAGACCTGGAAATATCACCTGGTATCAGACGTACTTCATTTCCTAAATATAGCTGGCAGCCTCCACTCTGCTTCCTGTGTGTGAAGACCTAAGAGTGTACAAAGTGAGTAGCAGCTATTCCAACCAAAGCATCTCTCTGTTGGGAGAACAGGACTGTGCCTTTCCCGGAAAAAAAATTACAGCCAGGATAAAGAAAGACCCCAGGAATCCAGGCAGCCTCGTGGGAAAGATTCAAGTCATCCTGGTCAGCTTGTCAGAAAGTAAAGGAAATGCAAGAACGAGAAGAAGAGATGGCGTGAACTTTCTAGAGTTCCATCTGACCCAGGAATGAGTTCCCTGGAAAGCAAGCCAAGATTACCTCCCTGTGCACTTAAGCCTGCAGAGGGGTGATGAGGTCCATTACAGAAACTCATGGGAGTTTGTGTCTCTTCCCTTCCTTAGATGACATTTTACAGCCTAAGTTAATTTAACTTAGTGGGTAGCTCTAGCTTCTCTTGGCTGGGGTCCTCTTCTGCAAGAAGTATCTCTCTCCTAAGTTGCTTCTCTAAGCTGCCTACTTAAAGCACACCAGTTTCTCTCCTGCCTAGGACTAACTAATTCTTTGCATTAGCAAAGGCTACTTGTAAGCCACCTCTCTCTCTCTCAATTCAGAATGAAACAATTAAAATACAGTGGTGCTGTCTAAGCAAAGCAAAAAGTTAGCACCCTCACCCATAAAAAGCCCGGTGTTTGCAGGGAGAAAACCTGTCCTGTACTAGCCGAGTCCTCACAGCTGGCCTCCTGTGTGCTGGACTTCCATTCTTGAATTTTTGCCACATCAGGTTAGCACCAGTTGTCCTCTGCTGTGCCTGAGCAGAGCACCTGTTTAATGTGATTTATGTCATCAGCCTGTGGACTCTCCCCTGCTGACAGGTGGAACAGACCTCAGGCATTTAGTGCAAACCTGGTCTATGTTGTGGCTAGCCTTCCTCACAGTCTGGAGCCAGCATACAGGCTCCTTGCAGAAGAGGGTACATAAACCTCTGTTGTAGTCTCTAACTTAGCCCCCAAACTTGGCTAGTTTATGCTTCTGTGGTTCAAATTCAAGGGCTCTTTTTGCTGTTGTTTTTCCAACCACAAAGAATGACTACTAAATTTTTAAATAGATAGCAAGAGCTAATTTTACAGGTTATCTTGTGTGTGATAATTATTAGTAAATAAATACTTAGACATCCTTTGACATTCCCAGTTGTCCTGTGGTTTTTGTGCTTTCTTAACGATATTAGATCGCTAACAAACGGTGCGTTTTGCCAGAAATTAGGTGGCAAGGGGAAGAATTCTTCTCTATAAAACAGGTGCCTGAATAGGGGCAAACCTACTAGGTCAGCTCAGATTTCAGCTCTGGTCCGCACTTGCACTTATGGTAGCCTAGGGAGATATCTAATGGATTCTCCTGTTTTCCTATCCCCTGAAGATTCAGTTCCTTTAATATAAGGATTCATATAAACTCCTTTCTCTGCTTGACGTTTAAATCAGTGACTGTTGGAAGAAGGAACAGGAATCATTGAAATTAACCCAGGAAGTCTGTGGGTTTCCCCTCCCCCCGCCCCGCCCACACACTCCTGTTTTCTCATCCCCAGATTAAGAAGTTATGCCGCCTGACAATGCACTTTTCTCTTACAAGTCTCAACACCATCTGTGGTATTCTTTTTCCGCTGTTCTCTTCCAACACCTTTTAAAAAGAAGTCAGTTGTCTTCTGGGGGATTTGTCTCTCGGATTTTGTTGGGATAACACTGAAACAAAAAGAATTGTCTACGCATATGGCGAAAACTGCAGTTTTAAAAAGAGTCACTTCGGAGCAGTTTTAGACCTATTCCTATATGCAAATGCAAGTGGTTATTGGACTGTCTAGCTGTCTGTCAGTCAAGTAGCTTGCAAAGGAACCCTTTTCCATCTTTTAATGCAAATCAGGAAAGTTGTGGGGGGAGCAGGGGTTAGGCGGGGTGTTGAAAACGCCTACCAAAGAAAATATCATTAAATTAAAGCAGATACTATTTAAGAATTAATTGTCTGTAAAGATTCGCAAATGAAGTTTGTCTTTCACTAAAACTTCATGTGCTACAAAGAAAGGATGTCTTCATGTCGTCTTGAGAACTTTCCATGATTCTTTCAGAGTCTGCCTATTGTCGGAGTCTGCCCGAGCTTTCCTTTTATCTTTGTACTCTTCCAGTTCCTGGGATAGACTGCAAGGCATTCCTTTTAAGCGGCTAACGCAGCAGCCAGCAAGTTAACTTCCCGGCGCGCGGTCCTAGAGCTGGCCAGACCAGCCACGGCGGCTGCGGGGCGCCTCCTCCTCCCTTTTCCAAAAAACCAGGGCCATAGTTGGCCCGTGTGCAAATAAACCCCCTCCAAGTGCTACTTCCAAATATAGGCTCTCCGGTCACCAGAGGCTACGCGGTCCCGAGGGCGGCCCTTCCTTCCCGCCCACGCCGCGCCCGGCAAGGCCCACATCTGGAAGCCAAGTTGTCCGCGGTCAGCTCGCGGGAATGCCTTCCCGCAATGTTCAAGAACCGAAATTTTCTCTTTGAAAACATTTAATATATTTTGGGCCTCCGCTGAAATGCCTTGAACAGCCCATTTTGAACCAGAATAATTTAGTCTGACAACAGATTCTTCTTCTGTTCACAGCTGTCCCACAAGGAGGAGCTGAAATCCGAACCTCTCGGCTGTGATTGGATGCTTCTAGTAAAAGCCAGGGAGAAAACCCCTCCCAGTCCAGAAGAGCTCAGTCGGGCAGGGAGCCCGGTGACTTCAGAGGCGCCCGCTTGTCCCCCGCCGCACCTGAGCCGCCGCGATGCTGTAGGACCGCCGCCTGGACCGTTATCCGCCCGCGCCCGCCCGCCGCCACCATGCCGCGCTCCTTCCTGGTCAAGAAACATTTCAACGCCTCCAAGAAGCCCAACTACAGCGAACTGGACACACACACAGGTAAAAATACGCTCTGCAAATCTGCGCGTGACTGAACCGCGGTTCCATGGCTTTACTCTGTACACAGTGGGTTGCTTTCCTTTCAGTGCTATCCTGAAACAGTCCTTCCAATCTCTGGATCACCTAGACTAAGTTTTAATTCAAAACTTTTGAGTTCTTTGCTTACAAGGAAAGCCTCCTTCCGGTAGTGCAGTGTGGTTCTCAGAGGCGGTGTACAGACATAATGAGTGCACCGAGGTGAGCGCACCCTTCCCTGAGGCTGAACTGTTGTTACCTTGGGGAGCCAGGAACTTGAAAGCAGCTGGATTCCTGCATGCCATTGCCCCCACAGTTGTGGCAGGCGTAGAATAGCCCATGCACGAAATGAAAAGCAACTCTACAGAAAGTTTTAGAATAGTGTCTAGTTCTTTCTAAATGAGGACAGTAAGGCTCGTCCAGAAAGCCCATTAGGAAGAGTCAGAGCAACTGTCAGCTTGCACAAGGACACAAGCCCAGATGAATGTGTGTCCTTGTAAGCGAGTCTGGTTTCACTATGGAGTCCTGTGTGTGTGTGTTGTTATGTGCTGTCTCAGACAGTGCACATATATTTACAAAATATCTTGCCTTATTTTTCTTTCCTTTCTCCCCCTTTCTTTCTCCTAGTGATCATTTCCCCGTATCTCTATGAGAGCTTCCCCATGCCCGTCATACCAAAACCAGAGATCCTCAGCTCAGGAGCATACAGCCCTATTACTGTGTGGACATCGGCAGCTCCATTCCACTCCCCTCTGCCCAGTGGCCTTTCTCCTCTTGCTGGATACTCCTCACCCTTGGGGCGAGTAAGCCCCCCGCCTCCATCTGACACTTCATCCAAGGACCACAGTGGTTCAGAAAGTCCCATTAGTGATGAAGAGGAAAGACTGCAATCCAAGCTCTCAGACCCCCATGCCATTGAAGCTGAGAAGTTTCAGTGCAATTTATGCAATAAGACCTATTCTACTTTCTCCGGGCTGGCCAAACATAAGCAGCTGCATTGCGATGCCCAGTCTAGGAAGTCTTTCAGCTGCAAATACTGTGACAAGGAATATGTGAGCCTGGGTGCCCTTAAGATGCACATTCGGACCCACACCTTGCCTTGTGTCTGCAAGATCTGTGGCAAGGCTTTCTCCAGACCCTGGCTGCTTCAAGGACACATTAGAACTCACACAGGTAAGAGAAACCTAGAAAACCAAGCCTCTCAGCTCAAAGTGGTGTGTTGGGGCTGTCTGTGGGGTGCCTTCAGGTAGTGAAAGGGGGTGCTTTTCATGAGGTGAACCACTGGTAGCTGCTTCCTGGCTGCTCCAAAGCTTGTTAGAGCAGCAAGTGCTCCATTTCTTGCTATCAGCATCTGCTTCAGAGACTGTAAACAGCATTTAGACTTTGGAAAGTACATGCAGGAGGTTTGGTCTCAAAGATCAGTTAGAAAGCAGGAACGGGGTACTTGATGTGTGTTCTGCAGAACAGCCCCTGGTAGTCAGCAAATACAAGTGCTTGGATCCTAGTGTTGATTTGATAAACAGAGGGGTTTCCCATAGTTTTTGGCTACATCTTCGCCATGACATCTGTAAACTCTTTTATTTTATTTTTTTTGTTGGTGTTTTGTTTCGTTTTGCTGTTTCATTTTCTTGCTGCTGAAACATTTTTAAATCCTCAGCACAAATGCATATGCAGGGAGGCATGGCATTTATACAGCCTCAGTCACCACACAGAACTACTGGGAATGTGGGGAGCTTCTCATCATGCCTGCACCTGTTGAAGCAGAAACCCTTATCAAGAGAAAGTTCTTTGACTAAATTACTTCTGAATGTCTGACAGAACTGGTATTTTTTTAAAGGAATTTTTTTTTGTCTTTTAAGACCTGCTAAGAATAACAGCTGCCCAACATGAGGGGATATAATCAGGCTAGGCTAATTCTCATTCTTTTGATAAACTACTGTTGATGTTTGTTAATATTGCTTGACTTTGTGCCCTGTAAAAGCACTGACTTTTTTTTTGTCTTCTTACCCTTCCCCCCACCAACCAGGGGAGAAGCCTTTCTCTTGCCCTCATTGCAACAGAGCTTTTGCAGACAGGTCAAATCTGAGGGCACATCTGCAGACCCACTCGGATGTAAAGAAATACCAGTGCAAAAACTGCTCCAAAACCTTCTCCAGAATGTCTCTTCTGCACAAACATGAGGAATCTGGCTGCTGTGTGGCACACTAAGTGGCGCAACCCATGTTTACCCGAACAGAATGCATTTCTTCACTCCAATGCCAAATGACAAGTGAAAGTCCAAAGCCATTTATTTTCCCTTGTGCTTACCTACCAAAGAATATGTATAGACACACATGAGTCACACACACACACACATGAAACTACAGAATAGAATCTATATGCATAAGATGAATCCTTTCTATGTGAAGTTTGAAATTATATTTACTGAGAGTTAGACTGAAAGGCTAACAGACAAGACCCTTTCTCGTTAGAGATGAAGTGAAAACCACATTGCATCTTTTCTTACTAAGAAAGCGTGCGGAGATTTATATTGCTGCCAAACCATTTCAACCAAAAGGAACAGTATTGCTTCGTAATAGAGTTGTAATTGTGTTTCCACGAGGAAGAGAGCCTGCCAGATGCTATCTCAGGTGCCTTATAAAGTACTCCAAGTTTACTTCCTTACATGTCGGATGTCTGGTTGCCATTGGTGAATGAAAGCCTTTTCTGGATTACCTACAATGCTTTAAACTGTATTGTTACAAGAAAAAAAATGAGAAAAAGAACAGAACACAAGAGAATGTATTAAAATATTCTTGTTTTGTTTTATTTTTGCCTTGTGTGCCTTGGAAGAGGAGGGAAGGACAAGCTTCAAACATTCCTGGTGCGTGTGCCATGTCTTACTTTTTAAGAGAATCTTAGTGGTTTATAAGACAATGTAATGAATAAGACAATGTATTGCAAGAGAGCATCTTAGACATTCAGTAATGTACTTAGACTTTTGAAAAATGCATATGGTGAATGCAATAATACAATTCCCCTCCAAGTGCCTGTTTTATGAATTGTGTAGTTGATGTAAATTTGTGTTTATTTTTATATGACTGAATGAACTCCGTATGAAAGTGAGGTGTGGTCCATAACTGTGCCTATATACAACCTGAGTACTTGTGAAATCAATGTTCTTTTTTAAAAAAGTAATTTTCATGGTCTCTTTTTTACAATAAACATTTTTGGTTTAAAAGTGATTGCTCATATACTATTTTCAAACACTTCATTTGTTTTAATATCAAATACTATACTGAAATTTATTTTTATGTTAAGAGAAAGCATAAATGGTATTTTTATACATATAAAGTATCAGTTTGTGCTAGATTATAGTAAACTGCCTTTTTAAACTCTTTAAGTACTATCACATTCAGAAAAGAAAACATGGTGATAACTTGTTAGCAAGATTCTAGGCCAGAAATGGTCATATGAATAGTCAAAAACACTTTTTAAAATATTCTAATGTTAAGTTTACTGACTTTATGAAGACAAATTATAATCATTTATGTCTTTTCATATGCCATTGAAATAGTTTAAGATTTCTAAAGGAAATTGTATTCAGTGAGATAAAGAAGGAAGCCTACATGAGTGAAATAGAATTATCATCAGTAATATACACAGTGGAAAAATTAGACTGTATAAACAAAAGCCCATTGGTAGTGATGTAGGTAATATGTATGGTGGTCTTAGGGGTAAACTAGAAAACTAAATTGTCCTTTTATGGTATGATAAAGTTGAGCAAGTTTCCATCCAAGCCCAGGATGTATTTCATCAAATATTATCTAATCATACATTCCATATTCAAGTTCATGTTGTCTAAGTGGATATGTGGGTTTCCTAACCATGATGAAACTTCACTAGGTACCGGAGATATGTGAACCCAAACCTGAAGACTTAGGTTCTCCATGCTACTAACTGACCGTTTCTCTTTCTGTTTATGATCAGAACTTATAAAATCATCTCTTTCTCTAAATGCTTTTATGATTCAAGCCAAAGTTGGTATCAATATCTCAAAAGATGTTAATAATAGACCACTAACATGCAACCAATAATAAATGCTAGGCTGGTGCTTTCCTTTCAGAGCATTTTACATTTACATTTTAGCCCATGTATGTTTAGTCAACTTTGAATTTAATGAAAACTGCCAGCTGAATATTGTACTTTTTGAGTTTTTGGATATCTCGGGCCATATTTCTCAGAGGCAAAATTATCTGGAGCAACTGCTTATGAGGTGAATGTGATGGTCCATCATTTTTCTGGAGCATTATAAAGTCATTTTAAAAATCCAGCTGCATTATGTGTACCTGGGACAGAAATACTACTGTCGTAATCTGAGAGTCTCCAAGCCAGCTAAACATAAATACTGTCCTGTAAAGGGAAAAGCTGAGTCAAGTCTCTGTGACAGCTCTGGTGGCTGCCTCAGGAGCCACAGTTACCGCCATTTCCGTCCCTCACTGGTTAGAGGTGTAGGCAGTTTCTTGGTGTCAAAATTTAAGTAGCTACCTTTCCAAATGGAAACATCTGTTCATTATTTAATTTCTCAGGGAAAGAATAATACATTTTTTGCATTATATCCCCATCATTCTAATTTTATTCTTAATTTAAATATTCCAATTTTAGAAAAATATCATGGATCCGAAGGTACAGTAGATATTAGGATAATCTTTAAATACACCTGAACGTGTACCTATGACTTTGACTGCATATCTGCCCTTCTGCAATCCACAGAGCTTTGGAAATGTTCTGTCCCATTCATGCGATGACACTTGCTAAGTCACAAGCTTTGGTGGCTGTCTTCCCTTTCGCTATGTGGGCCATTCTCAGTGTGCAAGCTCTCAGTGCTCAGTACAGCACTAGCATGGCATTTTAATAAAGATTAAATGAATTGACCAAAAAAGCAGCAGAATTGGTAGAAAAGCTTACATAGTCCAAAGAAAGTCAGTATATTTCCTTATTATTGCAGTTATGATAGTTTTCAATAAAATCCCTGCCCCCGTTACTTTATGTCTTTATGCAAGTTTGGGATCACACTGTGCCTTCGTTTCCTAAAGTACAAAATATCAGTACCACAGCCAAGAAACTGAAGGGCCCTTGCATTAATGTTTCTACAAGATCTCTACGACTGTTAGTTAAAATGCTTACTATATGAGTATTACTATGTGTATAGTAACTGACGCTGTGTAGAACATGCACCTGTGCATATGATTTGCCGAGATAATAACACAGGACATTGATATTTTACCAACATAGGTACCAAACTAAGGTTGAAAATGGGCCCAAGGTAGCAAAGGGGATAAGTTGCAGAACAGAGAAGCATAAACTAGATTCATTGCCTCCGAGTTTCTATGCTTCCCACACCATGAAAATGTGGGAATTTGCTCACCTACACTTGGCATAGTACATTTTTATACAACCTGGGTCTTGGTTAGAAGCTTGGTAAGGAAGACAATGGTAACATCCTGAAATACAATGTGTTAATGCTGTATTTGGGAGACACCCCAATTCAGGAATTATACTACAGATATCAGCACTCTTCAGAAGTCTCCCTCACGTTGTAGACATCCTGCTGGCTCCTCCTGCTCCAGCCTGGGACCCTCTTGCTGTCCATCCAGCTCCTCAGGCTGACATCTCACATGGGAACCCATTTCCTCTGGCCTGTTCTCGGAGGGGATGAAGAGCAGCTGCTTTCCATCCTCCATCCTCCGTGTGTTAACACTTCATCTTCTGAAGGCCATTGCTGCTCCCTCCCACACCCACACTCCTCATCCTGCTTTTATCTTTCCAGACTGAAAAGGCTTCCAAGCAAAATAGCCATTTCTTCCTCCACTAAAACGTGGGTGCCTTCGTGTAACAAGACAACCAAAAGTTTGAAAAATATAAGGCTTTTCTGGATAACAGCTACATCTTTGAAGTTGTCCCTATTTAAATATAGGAAATATTTCAACAAAGTTAATTTGAGATTCAGTATTCTTTCCTCCAGGGAAGAACCAATTTTCAAACAGGATGATTTTCTGCCGGAGAGGACAGCCTAACTGCAGCAGCTCGTTTACCTAAGATAGCTGCTTGGGGAGGCTCTGAAATTTTGTTCTTAGCAGTAAGACTGCAAGGTCTAGCAGTACAGGAGGGAATGGCTGGTGAGCAGTGGGCCCAGGTCCTCAGCCCTCCAGGAAGCAATCATTCCTGTGAGGAAAGCACATGCACAGAGCAGCAAGCATGGCAGCTTTTCCTCTGTGGCACCAGGCCAGACTCCTAAACAATGAGAGATTAACAGAGGAAATGGCAGCATATCCATGTCCTCTGACTCCAAAGGGAACACGGTGGGTATTTATAGCAGGATCAGGAGGACTGCTCAGAGGGAAAGCAGGAATATTTGAACATTGTGAACCAATTCATTTCATTACGCTTCGTTGGTTGTAACAGTTGAATCCATTCTGCTTCTTCTTACGGAAGCATGGAAATAGTTCAGTGGTCCTTTAAATTGTCCCTAACTGAAGGTAACGCCTGATACTTGTCTGCTTCAGCAGGTGGGATGGTGGAGAGGATGTGATCCTTTCTCCTGGTTTATTCGGGGACTTGAGTCAAGCGCCTTCCAGGTACGGAGCAACAGAGGGCTTACTTAAACACTTAGCTGACGCTAAGGAATGAGGAGGGAATTTCCAGCTGAATAAAACAGCGATAACTTCTCTTGCCAAAGACAATTAATGCAACCATATTTCTCCTAAGTTCCAACTTCACTCCATACAGACGTAAAGATGTAAAGAGGTATAGGGCATTCTTGTATTGTGTTAAAATAATCCCCCCAGAGAATTAGCAGAAAGGCCAGTACAAAAGGCGCTTGCCTCTTTCCATACCTGGCTTGTTGAGCTCTACAGTCTGTGGTCCTGTCTGCTCAGAGCTAGTGCTTGAGGAATTTTAGTGTGCCTTGTCCTCTCCATGGGTTGCTCATCTACTGCCAACTGGCTGAGGGGCTTGAGAGTCTGCATTTCTACCCCAGATGATGTCCTTTGCAAAGGGCAGGTCTTACCTGCACCCAGGAAGTAACAGACCTTGAAGCCCAGTTCCAGGTCCTGGCTTCTTGGGTAACTATATACAGCTAAACTGACCACTGGGGAGAATGGTGAGACTCAAGTGGAGTCTAGGAAGTGCTTTTACTCTGTGTACACCTAAGTGGGAGGTGGGAAGCAAGAACACAGAGATTTCTCTTCTTTTCCTGTCTTCTTTATTTCCTCAGTAACCAGCAACACCACAATTCCTGATGCATCATCAATCCTCTGTTGACAAATCCATGGATTCAACCATATCAAAATTATTTTTGTAAAAAACTGCCTCAGTATTGAATATATAGAAATATTTTAATAATTGTTTCCTAAATAATACAGTAAAACAGTTTCTTACATACACTTATATTGTATTAGGCATTGTACATGATTGAGAAATAATTTACACTATACACAAGAGTTCGTAGCCTGTATGCAAACACTACTAATTTTTGCGGCCCTTGAGCATCTCTGGATTTGGCACTAGAGGGTCCTGGAAGGAGAACCTGCTGCGGATTTTGAGGGATCCTGCAGCAGATTGATAAGACTGCCTTTTGGTTCTATTTAATTTCTCTTGTACTGGAGTCCTGACAAGGCTTAAATGATTTAACAAGGGGTGGGAGTAGGAGGTGTAGTACCAGTTCTTACTGGTTCACTAAAAACTGGGAGGCTGGTTGGCTTAGTACTCAGCATGAGGCCTCTAAGTGGAATCTCTCATGAAAGCTTAGGAACCACATGCAACTGTGCCACTAACCATGAGTAAAGGCTCTGGTCTGCCTGTCAGTCAGTGCACTGGTCAGGCTACCTCACATGCATCATCTCAGGTCTTCTGCTGGTCTCAGACAAATACCTGCACCAGAACTTGGAATGAAGGTACCTCATACACCAGTTGGAGGTTTCCAGTTATGGTCACAAAAAAGTATCCTCTGTGCAGTTCAGGGCTTCTTCTGGGAGAATCTGAAGATCTCCTGAGAAAGGCTCATGGTTCTCCTGACTGGCATCTCTTTTTTTTTTTAACGTTTGTCATTTTGCCAAATGGGTGGTATCTGGTGTGCTTTTCTCCAGATCTTGGGATACTATTATTCATTTTATCTTATTTTATTCATTTATTAGTTAGTATATGAAATTGCAAATAGGCATTCCCTAGCAAAAATTAGTATGCGTTTATAACAAGCTTTCCTCTCTGTCTTAGCTGGGGTTTCTAATTCTGTAAGAAAATACTCTAACCAAAAGAAACTTCAGGGGGAAACAGTTCGTTTTATCTTACCCTTCCAGGTAACTCTCTCCATAGATCCTAGGGACCATATATTATTGCAACGTGAAGAAGAGCAGAGAGGCTCCTGAAAACCTCTGTCATTGTTCACTGGCCAGCTTACCCCACACTCCTATCTCAGAACTTCTACAGCAGCTGACAGTCCATCACTGAAGGAAGTCATGGCAGAAACTCAAGCGGGGCAGGAGCCTGGAAGTAGAAACTGATACGGAGGCCACAGAGGAGTCGCTACTTGCTGACTTTCCCCTCCTAGCTTGCTTGGTCGTCTTTCTTATACATTCCAGGACAACCTCTCCAGCAGTGGCACTACCTCTCTAGGGCTGGACCCTCATATATCAAACATTCATTATGAAAACACCCTACAGACTTCCCTACAGGCAAGTCTTATGAAGAGAGTGTCTCAACTGGGATTCTTTCTTTTTGAATGATTCAGGTTTGTGTCAAGATGACATAAAACTAACCAATATACGCCTAGTAGTGTGTGTGTGTGTGTGTGTGTGTGTGTGTGTGTGTGTGTGTGTGT
>LOJH01020970.1:0-18785 GCA_001685095.1 Ellobius talpinus | reverse complement strand
GGGCTAATATAAGTTATAAGAGTTAATAAGAAGCCTGAGCTAATAGGCCAATAAATTTATAATTAATGTAGACCTCTGTATGTTTATTTGGGACTGAACGATTGTGGGACCGACCAGGCAGGACAGAAACCTCAGTCAACAAGGAGATTCAAATACTGAGCAGCCACAGGTCAAGAAAGTCAGTGGCCTGTATGAGTGCCTCAGAGGCTGTACTGATGGTGGGACTGAGGAGGTTTGCAGAAAGAAACATGGGCTAGCCAGCTTTTGAGCTCCAGTGCCTGAAAGTACCATTTACCTGCATCTCTAAGCACTTGGAACCGTTGTGACACTACATGTAACACCCTCCAACTCTAGAGACAAGTGATTCAATTGACTATTAAGATGTTTGCCAGCAGGGCGATAATGTAGAAGGGAAGAAACTTTCCTTTTCATTTATTATTCTGTTTATTATATTAATGAAACCTAATTCTAGATGAAAGTACCTGATGGTGATGGCAGTGGAAGATTTATTAATTTTTCCTAAGTCCAAAAGGCACAAGTCAGTTTTTAGACAGACTCGCTCTCTTTTAAATAAGATTTATTTATGTACTTTATGTATACGAATTCTCTGTCTGCATAGATGTCTGCCCTCCAGAAGAGGTCATCAGAGCCTGATATAGGCGATTGTGAGATGTTATGTGGTTGCTGGGAATTGAACTCAGGACTTCTGGAAGAGCAGCCAGTGCACTTATCTGCTGAGCCATCATCTCTCCAGCCCAGCCGAGACTTTCTAAACATCACACAGAGAGATTCCTAACAGCTTGAAGTGTCAACAAGAAACCTTAGATCTCATTGCTTGGCCAGTGGGGTCGGGAGGGTTGGTCATCAGTCAGGGCGGAGGAGGTTGATGAACATTAAGGAAATGAGTGAATGAACTACAGAAAGGTGAGAAATGTCTGTGTGTTGGGCTTGCCTTTATAAATGGAACCAGGAAAATGGAGACTGGTACTTTCAGGGATCTATAGACCACCTGCTACTTAATGGGGAAGGGATATGTATGCTCCTCCTGCAAACTTTGCCTCCTTTTTTTTTGCTGAATGAGGATATTTTATTTTTTCCTCCCTAAGACTCTGTGAAAAAAAATCCATATTTTTTTCGGATGGATTTGCAAACCCACCCAAGCAGAACCAGACCTCTCTTCCTCATTTCTGAGACTACCCTTTAGATGCTCCTTGTAGGTAAAACCATAGCTCTGCCATAGCTCGACCTGCAGGTAAGGTTGTTTCTCGTTCTATTGACCTCGTCTCATTCTTGGGAATTTTCTAGCATCTTTAGCACAGACATGAGAGGGGACAACAACGAAAACCAAGGCCGCGACAATATGATTTATTGAGGAGCGTATTTGTCAGAAGAGACAAAGCCAGCATCATTGGAGAGCAGTCATAGAAGGTTCACGGTTGCCTCAGAGGCGGTACTGGGCCGACATCACATAAACAGCCACAGAAAAGCAGTTAAATGATTTTCTGTGGGTTCTTGAGGGAGGCTGGATCTAATCTGATGCTGTTGCTCCACAGGAGCCCGGCTAATGACATCTCCACCAAATATCAGCTCAATAAATTGCTTCCCTTCATTAATCTGAGTGTCAGTGTCTGCATTAATGGTGTTTACCCAGCAGAAGGGCCCAGGGAGAGATAATCAGGGCCTGTTTTTGGTGACATATGAGGGTGGCCTCCTGAAAACAAGTGGGTTTATACCAGGTCCCTTGGTTCTGGTGGATCTAAATCACTTTCTTCATTTCTCTTCTTACTCTACGATTATTCTCCGCCTGACGGCTACAACCTGGTTTTATGTTACAGCTTATCTACCAACCAACAAAACACCGTGGGGGGCTTCTGGGCAGTTGAAGTGGGACAGAAGCCATGACCCACATGTAACAATGACCGCGGCGAAAGAACTGAAAGAAACCATGTAGTTCGTTGAAAGGATGTAATGAGGGATCACACTTGGATGGAGATAGACTGTTTTTCCAGAAAAAAAAAAATCAAGACTTTCTGCTTCAAAGTCTTCACAGAAATAAGGTGACTTGGAAATCACAAGGTAAAGGCAGAGAGGAGATGGACCAGGGCTTGTGGGATGTTTCCATGCTAGTGAACATATGCATCAACTGCTACGCCACCTTCTCTACTGCTTCTTGCTTTAAATTCTCAAGTGAATAAAGTACACAGTGTTGAGCTGTTGAGACAAGAGGACAAACAGCTTAACTCCAGTGCAGCTGTTGTGCACTGAAGGGAAAAGGGACAGTTGTTGAAGGAGGCCACTTGTTTTGTTCCCGGCCGCATAGTGGCTGGGTACCTTTTTCTGCAAGGCAGTTACATCTTGCTTGCTCTGTGTCTGGCTTCCTCTGTGTCTGGGTGACGACTGCAGACTGAAACTTCCCTCTTCCTATCATTCTCGTTGCCCTGCCTCTACTTCCTGCCTGGCCAATCAGCATTTTATAAAAATAACATAAGTGACAGGATAAAAGACCATTGTCCCACAGCAGACAGTGACATCATTTTGAGGAAAACCTGCCCAAAAGATACAGACCAGTGGGGATCCAGAGTCAGGATCGGGGCTGTGGGCCAGTGGGGAGTATCCTGAGCCCCAGTGCCTACTGCACAAGCAAGGTGGTAGAACTTGTTTACTTGAAACAGGGTCTCCCTGTATAGCCCAGAATGGCCTCAAACTTCCAGTCCCCAGATTCCATTCCGTCACACCCAGTCCATAAATCTGTTACTGAGGCTTCATGTAGTAAGATCATTCCATATGGAGACTTATGTCCCTAAATCTATACACAGAAAACTGCTTCTTACAGGCAAAAGTCATGTCAACTGTGCATCACGGAGTGTAATCAGCTTTATTCAACATACTCACGTAGAAGTCCCTCCAATGTAGCAGCGTCCCTTCACACAACACCTACAATCATATTTAGCCAAGTATTCGAGCACTGTGGTCCAGTCAGATTATCAATACTCAGCCCCCATAACATTTATCTTCCTTCCTTAGCCATCAGAACACAGGGCCACTCTCTTCTCCTTCACATGGGATATTGGGTCCTATGCCCCAGAATAAACTTCTTTGTCACCTGCTCTACTTTGTCCACTGCATGAAGACTGAAAGCTCAACCATAAGTATTTCCTGATTCCTCCAGTTAGACGTGTATGGATAACGTATGGATAGTCTATAGGAGCGCTGAGTGAGCACTGCCTCTGCTGACATCCAAATTTGCATGTGACCATCTCACAAAAACAGAAGTCTCTGCTCCCAGCTGTTGAGCCAACATTCTGTCTAGGTGACATCAGAGACTGGTTGTGTAATAGCCATGGGTGTGTCATAAGCCACACACAGTATGCCGAGCAGTTGTGTAATGTTTAGGTATTTCATTTTCATCCCCAATCACATAGTCTTCTGATGAGTTGTGTATGTTTCTTCAGGAAGGCCCTTACTAGGTGGATATTTTCTTTGCTTAGTACTTAAATTTGTGAGCTGGTTTATCTGTTCAGGAGCCCTGGAACTTCTTGGGCCCTTATTAAAACTCTAGAACCTGAGTAATTATGAGAGTAGTTCAATTTCATTGAATGAGGGAGTAAATACAAGGGACAACTGAGCATATCACCACTATCATTTTCCTCCTCGGTGATCACATTTATTGTCATTTTTTTTATGTGTGTGTGACAGGCACTGGGTTCTGTCTGCCTGTCCAAAACCTCATTGAATTCTCACAACTGATCCCCAGAAATGAACAGCTCAAAATATAGATTTGGCAAATTTCTCTTCCTGGTAGATGGGGCGATAGGATATCTTCAAGTTTTCAGAAGGAAATGCTTTTAAAGAGAAGCTTCCTTACCCACCTGCCCCACCTCCTAGTCTGCTATTTACACGGTGGCTGTGGTGGCTGTCAGTGTAGTCTGGAGAGCTTGGCATGGCACATTACACATGCTCAGTTTTACAGTGGCCTGAAAGTGTGTTCGCGAACCCTAAGTTTTGTTCTTGTGACCTGTCTGATATGTTCAATTGTTTATTGTAAAATTGGCTTTGTGGGGCTGGAGAGATGACTCAGTGAATAAATCGCTTGCCTGGCAATTGTGAGGACTGGGATTTAGATCCCTGGAGCAAGCTGGCCAGCTATATAGTAGCTGTGATCTCTATGCTCTGGCCTCAGAGACTTTGCCTCAATAAATAGAGAGTGGTCTTCCAGAAAGACATCCAGCATCAACTTCAGTCCCCCACACATACACTTAGGTCCTTATACCCACAATATGTGAACATGTATACACAAACACATACCACACACATGCAAAACTAGATAAATAACAAACACAAAATAAGCTTTGTGTTAGCTGGTTTTCCCTTACTATTCTAGTAGAATTCTGAGCGCTTTTGAGGAAGGCTAGGCTAAACTGTGATGTTCAGTGTAAATTGTATATATTAAGCACACTTTTTGATTTGTGATGAGTTTATTGAAGTATAATCCCATTATAAGTTCAAGAGAATCTATACATCTCCCAACCATTTTCTAAGGTCAACAATGGCTGTTAACGGCAAAAGGAGAGGTTTAATCCATGTTTTTAGTTAATCAGAAAGTGACATACACACACACATATGCACACACACGTATCTTAGTAAATATCTGCTGACTAGAAGAAAATATTTGATCAAATCAGAGATGGAGAACTTGGATTTTCTAATTGGGACTGCTTTTAACTCTCCGTAACAAGGCCAGTCATCTACTGTTCCTACTTTGTCTTGCTGTATTTGGGTTACTTATACAAGAAATAGTGATTACATACCTCATGAAGCTCAGAAGGTAAATGGTGCCCTGCAGATCTAAATATTTTTCATTGATTCACTGAAGTGAAGCGAAGAGATCAAGAGTCACTCAGTGACCTCAACATCATGGCGTGTCCATCTGTGTTTTACCACATGTATGCAGCTTGCAAGGCTGCACACCCTAAATCTTCCTTGACTTTGCACTCAACATTGGTGATGATTAAGCTTGTGGATGCTTGGTGTCTTTCAGCCCAGGAGAAGTGACTTAGAATCCCGGGTGCCAGCAAGCTGTCGCCCACCTTGAATGCTTTACGAGCCTTTTAAAAGGGTGAATATCCAGAAACGGTGCCGGAGCAGTTTGTCAGGACACTGTGCAATCAGGACCTCGAGGAGTTACTTCTTGGACTGAAATCAAATTGCAATGGCTTGATGCAGCCGATGGAGGCTTTAATATCAGCCCAGTCCATCACCCACTGAGAGCACTATTAATAACCAGGTAAAAGCCTTTGTGTATAAGCCGATTCCATTTACAGTTATATCATGTCAGGCAGATGTCAGCGTTCTATCTTGTCTTAGTCATAATGATGGCTAATATGATCCATACAGAATAATAGATGGGGTGGGAAGGATTACAGAGTTAAAAATCAATCAATGCTCTCTCATACATTCTGTGCTTTTGTGGCTGGTTAAATCATCGAAGCCTCAAGATTGATTTTTTGACTTATCATAATGTGTTACCTTTTCTCCTCCTCCTTCTTCTATTCCCCCCACACCCCTTAAACGTGTAGACAAGAGTCATATTCTTTCTCTGGATAAATACAGAGATACACTCTGCCCCAGAGGGAAGATTTATCAGATGTTGATGGCAGAGCTGAAAAGTTGCGCATGCTACTGTATGGGACGGGCAAGATATAGTAGAGGATAAGCAGGAAGCAGTTTGTTGTTGTTGTTTTTTTTCAGAAATAGTCATTTTTGCTTGATCCTCCATATTTTATTTTCATCAGCTGACACAGAGGCTCCGTTTGTCTCTCCAGGGAAGATCTGTCTGTGCTGCTTACACAGTGGCGTCTGTTAGCATGAGTCAATGTATGCGTTAGCAGGTCCTGTCTGTGGCCCTGAGATGGCTGTGCGTTGTTTGTTTGCCTACTCGCCAAGGTCTAAGACACCACGGTGACAGTGCAGATCAGCTCAGAAGGGAGCCAAACGCTTGCTGTTAAACTACTCCAGATAAAAACGATTAAAGACCAAGTAATTGGCTTTGAGCAGGTTGGCATCAGTAAGCGGATATTGGAGAGGGAAGAGAACTCAACAAACGTTGCCAGGTGTGGTGGCGCATGCTCGTTCCCCTTGGCCTGTAGAGGGTCCTTATTGGTGATCGAAGGTTGGGAAGAGGGTGGGGTTGTGAACTTCCCCACCCCCAGTGTCCAGTGGCTGGCATGGGCTAGGGCTGTCGGATGCTCCTGCGGACAGACAGCACTTCTTTTGGAGCAGCCTGGACTTTCCATTGTGTGGCTTCCCACCCCCTGGGGTGTAGGAGTAGCAGACTTAGGCCACTGTACAACCCTTTGAAGTTTCTTTGCAGTCAACCATCACATTTACAAATTGCCTTTTTAAAAACTCAGATTATATTGATTTTGCCATATAGTCTGTCTCTTGCTGTGACCCAGTTTGATAAATACTCCAGTTCATCACAGTCTCTCCATCCTCATGGCCACCACCTTACTCCTTCCTGGCTTCCTTCTCTTCCTGATGAACTAACCCTTTCCCTCTGGTGATTTTACACCCAATTCATCAATATACATCAGTCAAAGCCATTCTTAAAATTGTAAATCAGATCATGACAATCTCCCGCCTAAGACTCTTGGATGACGACCCAGAACTTTTTAAAATCTAAAAATCTCACACTGACTTAGGAAGCCCTTCATAAAATAGGCTTTTCTTCCCATTCTGGCCATGTTGATCACTCTTCCCTCAGGCCTATGTCTCAATTGCTGGGACAGTCCCCAGTCACACAGACCCTCCAATGTTCTCCCCCTTGAATGTTAAATGGTCACCCTTTCTATTGTCCAAATATCAGAGTTTAGCTGTGTTCACCAGTCACCTTCTAGGACAACTGATTATAGGGTTCTACATAACTTGCCACCTCCCTTTGCCTACCTATTTCTCTGTCTTCTCATCTGTCATTTGTCTGTCTGTCTACCTAGTATATATCTAGCTGTTCACTCATCCTGGATCAACCCTGTATCACCCTTCCCAAGAATGAAAACCTCTAGTGGAACACAAACTCATGTCTTTTGCCCTGTATTGGGTCTCCTGCTACATCGCTTGGTACCTGACATATAACCTCTCAGTACTCACAGCATGAATAAAACAGGGAACAGATGAGAAGGTGTGGTTCTAGGAGGACTCGAGAATGACCCCTGTTTCCAGAGAGACTGAAGCAGGAAAACTGAATGAATGATCTGGGTGCTGGAACTTGGTATTTGGTGGGACAAGATAAAATCCATTTTCTGTGGGACCGAGTTCCAGAATCATGTTAAAGTGGGGGTTCTATATCTAATATTCTCCTTCCTCCCTCCTCATTTCTCCCTGAGTGTTTCTGCAGTGTGCCTATTTTATGTGACTTGTTTAAAAGTCAGATGATGCTAATAAACAGTTTCTTAGAAAAAAATGTTTTCAATGCACACAATAAAATATCTAAAATACAAAGAAAACCAATTATATTAAGAATGGTTATGGAGGATATGCTAGAATTACAAGTTATATGTATGCCTTATTAATAGTCTAACAATCAAAAATTTGAGGTAATGATGGGTGTGAATGAGATACCTGCAAAAAAAAAAGATGCTATTTTCGTATGGAAGTCCCAGGTGCACTACTTGAATCCTACTTTGTTATCTTTGCTCACAGTTCAGGCAATGATAAATTTACTTAGAATTGAATGAAAATAGTCTTTTCTTGCTCAGGTTTCCAGATGTTCTGATTCTGTCTGCTGATCCTATTGTGGGTTGCTTTAAAATCTTGATGCAGCTGGGGCAGGAGCCGAGGTGGAAGTCCAGAAGTCCCTCCAAGGCCAGAGAGGCTGGCAGGATTTGCACTGAGTCCGGGAAGTGATGGATTGTGTGGATTTGCGGAAGTCCAGCTGTGTGAGAGCATGTGCGTGGCCTCAGTCTTACTAAAGGTTGGTGCTTCTCAAGGAGCAAGGGACCCTAAGTTTGCTTCCTTGAACCAGATCCAAACCTCTCTTCAAAAGTAAGTTTCTCTTTGGGAAATCATGAAAACAGATCTTTTTCTGTTGAGGTGTTTGGGGCTTCCTGTTTCTTACAGAGAAGCCCATGAGGTGGCTAGACACAGCATCTCTCTGCTTCTCCCGAGTCATGTCTATTCCAGGACATATTAATGTGGCAGAAGCGAGGGTTCTGCAGAACATTCTACATGTATCTGACATAAAAGGGTACGTATCTGACACGAGAGATTTAGGGTAGTGCTCTGGAGCACTACCTTTATATATAGAATGTATAACTTTATATATAGAATGTCTAAGCACTTACAGATGGGCCCCAGTCATCACGTTTATGATCTATAGGCTCTGCCCAAAGTAGTTTCTTTTCTACTTTGTTGGTTTGAGATCTGTGCAGTACATGTGCGAATGATCAGAGCCGAGCATGTTCCCACTCACCTCTCTGAAGAGAAGGGGTCGTTTGAATGTGCTGCCAATTCCCACTATAGAAAACACACCCAGGGCAGGACACAATCCTATTACACATGGGTAGCTCTTTGTGTGCATGGATGTCCTGATAGCTGTATTTCAGGGAGCTTCAATGGGATGCAAACGTCTGTTATGTGAAATGCTGAAATTCAGGGTGGCCCTTACCGGTGTGTTTTTTGGAGGTTGGCATTGACGTTTATAGCTTGAGAAATGCCAATGGCCATATGTTTAGCTCAAGATAAGTTTTGTTTCATTTTGGTATTTGGCAAAAAACAAAACAAAACAAAACAAAAACAAAAACAAAAACAAACAAAAACAAAAAAAACCCAAAGTAGGTTGAATTTAGTTATTGGGCGATAACAGATGGAAGAGCCTAGTTTGTACTAAACAAAAGAGGAGCAAAGTTTAGAAATCCTTCATAGTGTTCTACTTGGATACTGCCTATCAGCGGGTAAGGAACTCAGGAGGGTTTCCAGGGTGACAAGTCCTAATGCATTGTGGTCGATCTTGGCTTTGTGGCAAGTTTTTGAGTCAAGTTGAATAGCTTTGGGTTGTTGAAACAGTTCCCACAATGTAACTTGACATGCAACATCTTATTTTATTAAGCAGAGAAATTAGGATGGAAATCAAGAGCATAGAACTCCTCTTGCTAAATAAATCAGCAATGATTCCCTCCAGGTTTGGCGTGGAAATGGGGGTAAGTCTTACAAGTCCACCCTATGACATCTGACAATCAAATTAAAACCAGGTGTGACCTCTATCACCACAGCCTGTCCCTTCCAATCATTTCCTGACTTTGGTAACTGCTATATGTGACTCTGATGAAGCAGCACATGGTCTCCTGGTGGGGACCTGCCAGAGTCTCTGCTGGAAATCACAGAGGTCTGTGTAGGGAGCAGGTCTTCTTTGTTTCCCATTTGGCTATACAGTGCGGTAGTCTTTGGGGGAAAGTTCTCACACACCCAACTTCAGCCCAGATGATTGGTTTGCATTCTCAAATGGCCTTTCAGGCCTCAGTAACAAGAAATGACCAGATTGGGATGTATTTGGACGACTAGGATTTGATTCTCATGACCAGAAATCATGGCTAAGCCTGTCGCCGAGGTCGTGGATCACTTTTGCCGGAACTAACCCTCTTCCTCTGTTCCCACTCCTAGGCCAAATGCTTATTACCCTTTAAGGCTAAACTTTTATAAGTAATTAGCAGTTGAATCTTTCCTGGGCTCAATTTTCTTCTCCATTTTCTTACCAA
This sequence comes from Ellobius talpinus, assembly GCA_001685095.1. Taxonomy (NCBI): domain Eukaryota; kingdom Metazoa; phylum Chordata; class Mammalia; order Rodentia; family Cricetidae; genus Ellobius; species Ellobius talpinus. The sequence continues at coordinate 9,036 of LOJH01020970.1, read as the reverse complement.
ATTCCCATTGAAATCAACCACTAGGCTTATTGATTTAATTTAAACTAATTTAATTTTAATCGATGACTTGCAGTTGCCAGCACTGGAAGTTTAAATTAAGAAAGCCCCCAATGAAGTAAACAAATGGATTTGCTATTTCACAAATATTTACCTTTAAAATGGTTAGCCTGCTTGTGCCCATAAAGAAAATGAACCTCTAAATTTTGGACAGCAGGAGAGTCAAGCTGCTGGCCAGTCAGAAAGAATCGAGCCAATGTGTGCTCCTTGCTGCCTAGAGTCCTGTTCTCCCTGCTCAGAGCTATAGGTTCAAGAAGGATTTCCCACAAGCTACCAATATGAAGCCCTCATTTACCTTGGAAGTCAAGTCAGGCTGAGAACAGCTTTGTCAAGGGAGCAGAATTCCGACAGCACAAGCTTCCTTTCGAGTGGCTCAAAGTGAGAGTTGTGTAGTTTCACCTCAACAAGGGAAGGTTTGGGAATCCTAAGACTGGGCTGGCGTGTGGAAGCCTCTGGAATGCACTGCTTTGAATTCACCAAGACAAGCCCACCTTGCAGTCCTGTGTGGTTGTCCTCCCTTTCATTTTTTTTTTAAATTTGAATGTCTTTCATCCTGGCCGGAGCTGCAGCCATTTTTCTCCCTGCTTGACCCAGCCATTTTTCCCACTTTCTTTTGGCAGAAGAATAGAAAACAACATTTGCAGCATCTCTAAATTAATTATACTTTTCTCAAGCCAAAGGACTGTGACAGAGCCCCAAAACAGCAACTGAAAACTAATTCTTTAAAAGAATATGAAAAAAGGAAGTTGTATAAGATGGGGTAATTAATCTTGCAATAAAAATAATTGTTTACAGTTAAAATTAATGTAACATGCATTCCTCAGCAGATAATAAATTATGGACTTTCTCATTAGCATTTGAATTGATTTCCTCTAATTTCTGAGGAGCACATGAGCATGTGACTAGATTAAGTTTAATTGGACTACAGCTGGCGCTGATTGTATACACGGAGGGTGGGGGCTTTGCTGACTGATTGGCTGTCTTTGAATTTTGTTTCCATGGTCTTTCTCTTTTCCACCTCTGCTTTTACCCTTACATACAATATATATGGACTTAAAATATAACTAAACAGAGAAAGAACTGTGTTTTGGATAATGGATGCCTATGAATTCCTATCAAGAACAACCCATTTTGACATATGTTTGTCACATTTGCTATTTATTATTATTTATTATTCTTATGTAAGAATTATTTTTATCAACAATTAGCCAACTAGCTTTATAGGCATCCACAATGCAGCACTGTTGTGTTAAGTACTTCTTGTACAATGTTTGATCTTCAGGGCACTCTCTCTGTACATTTTGTTACTATTCCCATTCTTTGGAACTGTAAACTAAGGCATAGTAAAATATCTTATTCAAGGAAACACAAGTGGATCTGGTAGAATTGAGATCAAAATGCCCCACCTCTATTCTATGGACCCATACTCTTAGCTATTTATTATTCTAGTTACTTAAAAAATCAGGGGATTTAATTGTTCTGGTGGTAGAGAAAGAAACATGATTTACTTTGTGGTTATGGCTAAGCCTCTGGGCAGGTCAAACAGCATCTACAAAACATGGCAAGCCAGGGTTAACTACAGTTGATGATGAGCTATATGGTCACCAAGGAGATAAGCAGGGCTTCTAATAGGCCCATAATTATAAAAAAAAGCATGAGTCCAATTAATATTGGGCTGTTACTGGGCTTGTGGGAAGAAACCAATATTTCAGAAAAGGCAAGAAGAATTGATAAGGCAGGCTTCAGCTCTCTTCTTCTGGGGTGTATCTGATGGCCGCTGAGAAAATTAAAAACAAAAGAATAATTGTAGATTTTTAGCTTTATGGTGCTATCTTTTCACTTAGAATACATTTTTCACTTAAATGAAGTAGGAACTATTTAAAGCAAACTGAAAAATAAACTTCTCCAGGGAGCTAGTGGGACTTAGTGGTGTGGAGCTCCAGGTCCTCCTCATGGCTGTGACGGCCGAGCTCCTCCAGGGAGGGCTCAAGCCTTTTGTGATAGATGGGAGAAACAGCAGCTTTGAGGGAGGCTCTCTCTCAGCAGTAGATAGACTCGCTGCCAGTGAGTGTGAAGGTTTCTTCTGGGTTGCTGTTGGTATCATTCTGAGTCAGCTCGGTCTTGTCACACTGCCACTTATTTACCAGGGACTACCTCTTAACACAGGGGCCCACTGTAAGCGTAATAAGTACATGACTATGTAGGAATTAATAAACCATCATAAACAAAATTTTACTTTATTTTAGGCTGGAAGAGTATACATTTCCCAAGAAATTGCTTCACTACCCTTTACATAGTTTGAAAGCTGGAACTGCCACCTGGCTTGTTCGGGAGCTCTGTTGTTTTATTTAGGTTTACTGGGCTGCGATTACCTAGTGTTGCATGCATGAGCATGGGTTGAGGGTAACTCAGCAGTGGCTATACCTCTGGAGAAAATAAATAACCCTCCCCCAGAAGCCATTAACTATCAATAGCTACCCCTTCCCTATTCGCGATGTAGGGTTGACGGGCCTGATCTTGAGCCAGTAACCATAGCTACTGTGACTTCATGAGTGGGTTTGTCACATCGCATCCAGAAGATGGCGTTGCGTAGAACCACCTCCAAACTGGCTCTTGCCCTCTTTCTCCTCCCTCCTTGCAACTTGTTCCTGAGCCTGGTGGGGCTGACACAGCTGTCTTGTTTAAAGCTGAGAACTCAGCAATTGATTAGTTTTAGAGCTTTGACCGGTCACGAGTGTCTGCCCACGGTCAACCTCACTGCACAGGGAAGCTTTTCTGCCAAGTCTCAGAGCAGCCCCTAATCCGTGGATGTAAACACATTTTTTTTTCTACTGATAGAAAAACACTGGCTATTAAACTTCTTTTGGCTAGTCATATTGGCCATATACATTTGTATCATCCTCCGTGCCTTATTCAGAGGTTCAGATGATGATGAGGTAGCTATATGGACACACAATGAGAGACTGAGGAGGGGTGCTGTGTGAGGTTTATTCTCGCTGTTTTGGATGGAAAATTTGACCAAGAGAAGAACTTCCAGGATATTGACAACAGGATCTTGGTTTTTAAAGAGAAAGATATACATGCACACACTCATTTGAGTCTAGTTTTCTCTTTCTGCTTGGGCCCCTAACAGAACGAGGAGACAAAACGCAGGACAGTTGTTTGAGTTGTTACTATTTTAGCTGAATACATGTGACCCATACAGATGCCAGGGAACTACCCTGCTTAGAGTCTATTCCGGCCCTTTGGTTTCTTATATTTTTAAATATTGTTTATTATTATTATTTAGCTAAGTTTTTCAATAGCGTTCCTCTTTCTGGCCCTTCCCTCTTCCCTTGCTTGAGGCTGCTAAAAATCTGCAGTCCATATCCTTAGTCTTGGTTTTATCATAAGCTGAAATACAGGTCCCCACTAAACAAAGTGCCACGTTGTTGCAGGCTTGCCTTCTCACCTCATTATGGCCCAGCAGAGCATGACGTCATGCTTGACCCGATACCAGTCTGCCCATAAATGACACAGCCTGTTCCCCTCTTACTTCCTGGCTCGAGCGCCAGGGAAGGGGCTTAGTATGAAATTCATGCTGTGATGACAGATTTAAAAGTTGCTGCAAACTCTAACAGACAGCAAGCGTGGTTTGTAGACACACGCGACAGGCACAGCTCCCCTGTATGCTGAAGTGATGACATTCTTCATTTAAGGAGTTACGTTTATACAGCTCATTATCGTGGCCTGTCTGTGAAGCTGGGGTTGTAGGAGAAGGGGAAAGAAGCCTAAATTGGATATGAAGACATTTACCAGAGGAATTTTCCAAATGTTAATGAGCAGCTTAAGGGCTGCACACATGTGTAGTAATGTAATTGGGGTTGATGCCTTCTGGGGACGCTGAAGCATTTCCTGGCCTTGCCCATTGTACTTTTGCGGGTCGAATAAGCACCTTAGATTTCTAACACTTTGGCTCTGAAGATCCACATGGTGCTACATTGTAAATCTGTAGACAGCCAACAAATGGAGGACCAAGTTACAGCTACTCTGGTTTGGGTTTTCCAGCCAATTAAATGAATGGCACTCTCTAAATGTCTCCGGGGAACTGTAATGTGTTATGAACAGAATTTACTAGAATGGGGCAAGGAGATATTGCCTCTTCGTTTTGGGGGATTTTCCTGAAAAAAAAAAAGAAAAGAAAAGAACACTTGCATCCAAATGTGTCTTGAGACTCTGCCCAGTTAGCATCTATCTCCTAGTACCTGTGACCTTCCTAGTGTCTCCGAATCCTTGGTGGGAAAGCCTTGTTTTCCCATGAGGGGCAGGTCCCACTCAGAGTGAGTATGTCTGAGGATGAAGAGGTTGTGGGTTTGGGTATCTTCTCTTTGGTTGCTTTTCAGCCTCTTGGGGAGTAGTTATGTCCATTCATCAGGTGAGGAGCAAAAGACTTCATCCGTGTGGGCAGACTGTCCCCTTGTGAACAGTCTCTGGGTTTATGGAACTGATAAAGAACTACTCTAGGAGACACGGATGTCAGGAAGGGACCCCAGACATTCACACGCTGCCCCGTGCACCAGTGGATGAGGTTCCTGGTAGCTTTTGCTTGTATGCTGCCAAGTTTAGGAGAAGTTGATTTAGACTGATGAGAATGCAGGGGCAGTTTTATTGAGCAGAGGAAGGTCCTTGATTTAGCAGAGCAAAATTAGTCCTGCAGAAGCAAGGGGCTTCTGGCCAGCATCATGACTCCGTCCGTAGAGGCACCCCCAGCTGCTTTAGCTTGAGAACGAGACAAACTTTTATAGTGGGAATGGCCTAGAAAAGCGAGTCCTTCACCCTTGTTTATTTCTTGGAAGGTGAAGGCTTGCAGTTTTCATCCTTGTGAGGTCTTAGAGAATGAATGTGGGCTGAAGTGAGCAGTTGTAAAACTGAGCTGACTCTTCATTAACGCTTTAACTTTGTTTCTCTTTGTATCCCATTGACATGGTTTCATTGCAAAAAGACTTCCTCTTAGTTTGGCTTTTACAGCTGCTTCATAACCACTGAGAAGGAAGAGCAATGTAAAGTTGAGAGAACACTATTCGAACAAATCTTTTGGGGTCCTGCATTTGCCTCTAAAATAAATTATACAGAAGATGCAGATCATTATGCAAAACCCCAGACTTGCACTCTAAGTTCAGAGGTACAGTCTCCATGCCTGATGAATCTGTAAATTCAGCAGAATAATTAAGCTCAACTACTACGGAGGCCAGCAACTACTTTCCCCAGTCTGCCCAGTTATGTGTCAGACATTGTCCCATTATGAGGAAGTGGCAAAGAAGCCCCCTGTAGCCTCTGATGTGGCGTAGGGAGTGCAGATGTCATCAGGGCCCCAAGGATTTAGGAGGAGGGTTTTCGTCTCAGGATTGCTGCGGGAAGCCACCCCCAGACTTCTATTGAGTGCTTTCATATATACGGATTCATTTAATTCTTTGGGTGTCCTTGGCCTGTAGGTATTCTTATTTTCGTTTACCCAGGGAAAACACCGAAGCCCTGAAACCTAGAAAAAATGCAGTCAGATTTCAAACCCATGTTAGAATATTTCAAGAGGTGAGGAGTATTGCAAATGAGTGATATATATATATATATATATTGAAATGCTCCCTGCTTTCTTGTGTGTTTGGATATGTGGTCCCCATCAGGAGGTGGTGGACCAGAGACATGACTGATGGGAGTCTGTCATCTGAGGAAGGCCTTTGAAGCATCTAGCCTGTCCTGATGTCCAGCTGTATTTGTGCTTCCTGATCTAAGCTGTGAGGAACTGGTTACACATAGTCCAGTTGCTGCAGAAATGCTCCGCCATGCCTGTCCTGCCAAGACAGACTAACTTCTGGAACTGAGAACCTGAAGAAGTCCTTCCTCCCTTAAGTTGTATCCATCAGAACACCAAGAAAAGTGGCCAATACAGGCATTGAAAGATAAAAGCGAGGAGAGGAGGAAACTGCGGGAATTCTGTTAACACGTGGCACCTAGCACCGTTGCTCTGACTTGGAGCTTTGGGTGGCGTGGGGATGAGAGGGTGGGAATGAGAGGATGGGAAGGTAAATCCCAAGAAAGGTGGGACCCCACTTAAGACAGCTTGTAAAATAGATGGTTCTAGTCAGAAGGACTCTTCAGTCGTCTAGTGAGTTCAAGTACAGACTGTGTCTCATTGGTTCACTTCAGGGTGGACTAACCCAGGCCATGGTTGATGCTCTCCAGAAGAGAGGGAGGAAGAGGGAACTGTGGACCCTGTTTTCCCTGAAGACAAATTTGTTGCACTGCGTTGTGGGTGTTTTAGTTAGGGTTTGCAGTGCTGTGGTCAAACACTACGGCCTGGAGAGGGGAGGGTTTATTTCAGGTAATAGTCCGTCACTGAAAGAAAGCAGGAACCTAGGGGCAGGACCTGGAGCAGACGCCACACTGTTTAATGGCTTGCTCTTCATGGCTTGCTCTGCCCGGACTCCTATATCACTCAGGACCACCAGCCCAGGGGTGTCCCTACCCACAATGGGCTGTCCCCTCCCTCCATCATAAGTCAAGGAAATGCACTGTAGACCTGTCCACAGGCTGGCCAGTCTGGTGGGAGCATTTTCTCAGTTGAGGTTTTCTCCTCCTAAATGACTCTAGCTTGTGTCAAGTTGAGATAAAACTGGCCAGCCAGCACATGAGGGAAGGCTAATCTTGACGTAGAATTTTAGGATCATGGGTGGCTGGTAGAGTCTGGAGGCCAGAGTTAAAGGGTCATAAAATTTAAACTCTGTGTTAACATTTGGATTTAGAGAACTTTTGACTCAGGATACACACACACACACACACACACGCACATATACTGTATGAATGTAGGTATGGAAGTATGTACATACATATAAATTTTCACTATCTTCTGGACTTAGGTTTCTTGAAACAGCACTGCCTGTGGTGAGAACTGGCGCCCCTGGACGAGTCCTTTGGGATGACTGGAGATGAAGGGCTTAATTGCTTGTTTAATGTTTCCAGCAGATACACAGGTGGACAATTTTGATGCCGCTCCGCCTTAAAATCCACTTTCTCTTCATAAATGCCAGGCTATTTTGGTAATCAAGGATGGTGATTATGCCTGTCACTGGTTGCGTGAGCTCGGCTGTCAGGGTTCAGGGCTTCATGTCATCAGTCACAAATTTGGGGGAAATAAATCGGAGATTTGCCCTGGTCCCTGGGGTCAGAAGGGTGGCTGCTGAGCAATAGCTGTTTTCCTAGTGGACACGTGGCTGTGACAGCCAGACCACTTAAACTTGACCTGGCTCTTAGATGGGAAGTGTAAGAGGCTAAAATCACTAAAAGACCTGCTGCAACTTTTTCAAAGTTCTTTGTGTTTCTGCCTCCTAAATATAGGTCCTTTGGTGTGGGAGGTCCTTTGGTGTGGGAGGTCCTTTGGTGTGGGAGGTCCTTTGGTGTGGGAGGTCCTTCTGTGTATGTCTTGCTTTTATTGGTTAATGAATAAAGCTGTCTCAGCCAGTAACAGTAAAGCTGTTTGGCTTAGCAGAATAGAACTAGGTGGGAAAACTAAACCAAACCCTAGGAGAAAGAAGGCAGAGTCAGTGAGAAGCCATGGAGGCCGCTCTGCCAGGGACAGGTGCGCTGGATCCTTGCCGGTAAGCCACAGCCATGTGGCCATAGATAGATTAATAGAAATGGGTGGTAAGCCAGAAATGTGCTTAAGCTATTGGCCAAGGAGAATTGCAAATAATACAGATTTCTGTGTGATTATTTCACGGCCTGGGCAGCCGGGAACGATCAAGCGGCTTCCGCCAACGTTTTATGGCTGATGTTTTGTTTCAGTTCCGTATTGGTTTTCCGTGATCACACCGTTTCTCCCCCGTCTCCAGATTCTGTAGTAGGCCATGCTCATGTGGATTTATAATAAGCTCCTGAAAACAATTTTCCTCATGATTCATTGTTCATTAGTTTATTCAATCATCATCTGTTCTTTTTTTGTTTTTAAATTGAAAATTTTAAATAAAGCAATTTATACACTCAGGAGAGCAGGCCCTGCTCCTTGCCTGGGCAGCACAGCAGACCCAGCTTTGTTGGCAGAAGTGTGGGTGAACCAACTCCGAACTTGTTGCAGCTACATGGTGTCTCCCTGACTCAGCCTACTCTCTCTGTATCTCAGATTTCCCACATGGCTATCTTGTGCCCTGCTATTGGCCCAAAGCAGATTCTTTATTAACCAACGGTATCCACAGCATACAGAGGGAATCCCATATCACTTATCCCTTGACCTTTACTGCCAGTGACGGAGGAGCGAGCTGATCCTTCCCCTTACCAGCTGCAGCACTCGGGAAACCATGCCCTGTTCCTCCACAAGTCAGCACAGTAGAGCTGATGGTGACGGCAGAGACTCGGGTGATAGCCATGAGGGTGTGACAGTGGGATAGCTGGCCACCCCTGCCTTGTCTGCCCTGTGGTGGTCAGGGCAAGGGAAAGATGCCATCCTCCCTTGACTCTGCCACCTGTGGTGGGCAAGGGATCTGACCCTCTCCCTTCCTAGCTGCAGCATGCAGGAAAGTGGAACCTGTACCTCACCTGGGCAGCACAGTAGCGCAGACCCTGTTGGTAGAGCTGCTGTTGTGAGCATGGGAGAGCTGCCCCCATTACTCATCTGTCATGTGGTGGCATGAGTGGAGGACCGATGCCCCCATCAATGCCTGAGGCAGGTGGAAGGGCTGTTCCCTGAGGTCATAAGAGCGGGAGAGCTGTCTCTGCTCCTCATCAGCTGTGGCGCTCAGGAGAGCGGCCCTCTACACCTCATCTGGGCAACACAGTAAAGCAGGCCCTGAAGGTGTTGGTGTGGAAGAACAGGCCATGAGGGTTCAAAAGCAGGAAAATGGCCCCACCCCTTGCTCATCCCTGCAAGAGGTGAAAGAGGCAGCACAATGCTAGAGCACTCACCCTGGCGTGAAAACGGGAGAGCTGGTGGGCTGACCAACCCAGGCCCAG
>LOJH01020968.1:0-20505 GCA_001685095.1 Ellobius talpinus | reverse complement strand
AGAGATCTGCCTGCCTCTGCCTCCCAAGTGATGGGATTAAAGGCGTGTGCCACCACCACCCAGCTTCATGGTCTGTTTTCTTTAATTGTTGTTACACATACAGCCTGCTCAGTTCATATAATGTTATTTATATGTAGCGCTTGTTTTTATCTCAAACAATGGGAAATTTTGCTCCTGGGACAGCATCCCCATTTGTCTTCCTCTCATTAGCTTAAACCAAGAAAGCTTGTCCCTCAGAAGGTCGTGCAGCTTGGGATCATCCCCTCAGCCCTCAGCCTATTCTGTATAACCTTTGCATATCTCTGGTGGGTCTCTAAGAGGTATTTGTTTGTTTGTTAGTTGGTGGTTGTTGTTGTTTTTGTCTGGTTTGTTTCCACAGACTGAAAAAACAGAGCAAATCCCCCAACCCCCCAGCCTGTGACATGCTAAGTGGCATGTGGAGCCCCTGCCCTGCTGGGCTCTTCATCCTCATTCAGGGCTGTCAACAGTATTCCTCCTCACTGGGCAGACTCTCCAGGAGCCCAGGACAGCACAGCTGGTCTGCCTACCTTTCGGGGTGCTTACTGGCCCTGTGCTGGATCATCCTCTGGGCTCCAGAGTATGGGCCATGTGGAGGACCAAGTGCTAGCAGACATCCCCGTCTTCCTGTTGCAGGTGCTGCCCAGGTGATGTGGTTTGAGAAGCTCTATGCTGGCCTGCAGTGTGTTGAGAAATACCTCATCTACCCTGCTGTGGTTCTCAACGCGCTCACAGTGGATGCTCACACGGTTGTCAGCCATCCAGACAAATTCTGCCTCTAGTGAGGACCACTCACTCCCCTCTCTCATTCTGTCTCCTTCCTCATCGATTCCCAGTGAGGAATGGGTAACACCTAAGCAAGGCAAAGTAGGATCCCAGCTCTTTTGTTTTGTTTTGTTTTTTTGTTTTTCGAGACAGGGTTTCTCTGTAGCTTTGGAACTTGTCCTGGAACTAGCTCTGTAGACCAGGCTAGCCTTGAACTCACAGAGATCCCCCTGCCTCTGCCTCCCGAGTGCTGGGATTAAAGGCGTGCGCCACCACCGCCTGGCAGGATCCTAGGTGTTAATGAGCTATCATTTGGAGCAAATGTGTCTCCTATCGTATCATTCCAAGATACTGAACCTAAGAATCATTGGCACAGAAAAGGGGGGGAGCTATTCTAGTCAACAGCAGGTGCCTAGGGTTGCATTCAAACCTATTGGTGAGAGACATGTGTCTGTGCCCACTCCTCCCTAAGGCCCTGCCATGTCTGAATGCCTGCCCCACCCACAGCTGCCGGGCATTGCTGATGACTGTGGCTGGGCTGAAGCTGCTCCGCTCAGCCTTCTGTTGCCCACCCCAGCAGTACCTGACCTTGGCCTTCACCGTCCTGCTCTTCCACTTTGACTACCCTCGGCTCTCACAGGGCTTTCTGCTCGACTACTTCCTCATGTCCCTGCTCTGCAGCAAGGTAAGCTGATGGCTTTGACTCGGACTCCAGGTTGACCAACATACAGAGCAGAGCTGTTGAGAGAGGGAGTGTGCCCTGGGTCTGCTGTCATGCATTCTTCAGTTGTGTGCCTTTGCTGTGGCCTGAGGAAGGGATTCCTCCACCTCTCCCTGCAGAAAGCAAGTTGAGGCTTGAGGGGAACTTGCATCAGACCCTCATGAGAATTGGTGACTAGTGTTGAGCTTACAGCCAGCTTCCTCAGGATCAGCAATGTCAAGACCTGACCTTGTCACCAGGATGTTGTAAAGCCTCTGAGGTCTGCCCTCTACCAGCCCCCACCAGAGCCTAGTTCAGAGCTGAGAGTATATGTTCTAGGGACTGGGTATAGCTATTCTCTTGGGCCGTGGGTTCCCCACTCAGGCTTCGGGGTCTCGTTGATCAAAGGATCACTCTGCACATCATCCTGAATGCCTACCATCTACCATGGTACTGGGACTCACAATTGGCTCCTGAGTAGTTTTCTCATATTTGATTTTTGTTTGCTGGCAAGCTTCCATACTAGGTCACCTCCTGCTTTTATTTATTTGATTGAATTTGAATTCAGAGCTTTGGTTGTGCTGGGTAGGCGTTCTACTACTGAGCTGTTCCATTAGCCCTCTTGACTTCTTGAGATAGAATCTTACTGAGTTACATAGGCTTACCTGAACTCACTCTATAGCCCAGGCTGCCTTCAAACTTGTGATCCTTTTAAATATGTAGAATTATTAGAAACCTGGACCACCAGGCTTGACTTAGACCCCTCTGAGGGTAGGGCCTAGGGTCATCTCTTGAAATTCCTATTAGTGACTGAGTGACATGACCTGAGAAAGTCATTTACCTTCTCTCCCTTTATCTGAACTGGATTGCCCCCATCTGTGAACCGGGGAAAGGAATACGACGCTCGCACTGCCATTGTGGGAATTAACTAGTGTATGTTCTTTAGAGCCAGTTAAAAGTTCCCATGACTTCAGGTGTTCCAAACCAAGTCCAGAAAGAAAGGGCTGGGACTATCTTGAAGTTCATCCCATCGGGCTGGTGTCTGGAGGCTTGGCAGATATCGCCACTTGGTGTGACTTTGTGTGTTTTATCACCTCTGTCTTGATGACCTACAGCTGTGGGACCTGCTGTACAAGCTGCGTTTTGTGCTGACCTACATTGCACCCTGGCAGATCACCTGGGGCTCAGCCTTCCATGCCTTTGCCCAGCCATTCGCTGTACCACGTATCCAGCTTCCTGCTATTTCTTTGTGGGTGGGATGTATGTGGAGAGAAGCAGCCTTGGGTTGCAGAGGGAGGAAAGGGAGGCAGAAGGTAGGTGCCTGTCACCTCCTTGACTTGTGCCCAGACTCGGCCATGCTGTTCCTCCAGGCCCTGCTTTCAGGGCTCTTCTCTACACCACTCAACCCCTTGCTGGGCAGTGCTGTCTTCATCATGTCCTACGCAAGGCCCCTCAAGTTCTGGGAGAGGGACTACAAGTAAGTCTCACGGGAGATAGGACTTGTGGCTAACAAGGAGGTGAGGCCTTGGAGTCCTGGCCAGGAACCACCCAGAAAGGGACTCTGAAACCCACAGCAAGGGTGTGAGTGCTGGGCCTCAGTGGGGACACGTGAGGTGAGTCTGGTAAAGGCTAAACATGCACCAGGCCAAAGCCTCAGTGGAGGCTCCCTGCCTTAGAACCCACTCCCCTCCAGGTCCTCCTTCCTGTGGTCCTTTGTGAGTCCCTTTATTTGTTTGAGACTTAACCTCCTTACCTAACAATAGCAGTGATCTATAACAGGTGGCATCTGCTCATAGCTCAGTGTGTGGGTTCAGAGAGGACCAGGGTGGCAACCTGGGCAGAGAACATGCTGATGGGCTGCCTGGCCCTGCCTGATACATTGTTGCTCTCTGAACAGCACTAAACGTGTGGATCATTCAAACACCCGCCTAGTGACACAGCTGGACCGGAACCCAGGTCGGTAGCCACTTGTCCAGGAGCGTACTGGCAGGGTGTCCCTTGGAGGGTGCCCTCTTTACTTGATACCTTTGCCCGTTTATATTTGTTTCGGGTCCCAGGCGCTGATGACAACAACCTCAACTCCATCTTCTATGAGCACTTGACACGCTCGCTGCAGCACACCCTATGTGGGGACCTGGTGCTGGGCCGCTGGGGCAACTATGGCCCTGGTGACTGCTTTGTCCTGGCCTCCGACTACCTCAACGCGCTGGTGCACCTTATTGAGGTTGGAAATGGCCTTGTCACCTTCCAGCTGCGTGGCCTTGAGTTCAGGGGTGAGCCGTGCAGCTGAGCTGGGGGGTGAGGAGCAGAGTAAGCAGGGCCTGGGCTGGGACATATTGCAAGCTCTCAGGCTGCTGGGTGATCTCAGGCAAGGTTCCCTTTCTTCCTAAGCCTGGCTTTTCTAGCCTGGCTACTCGCTTTCCAGTGACACCCCACCACCTGCACACACCACCTTTGACCTCATAGGGAGTCCAAGGATTACTGCTGAAAGCTGAGGCCCTGAGCCCTTATGCCGGCTTTAGGCCTGCTCTGGGTCTTAACTGGGTCCTTGACAAGCACCATGCCAGCATTGTGGGTAGCTGGTTCCTTGCTCTCAGGAGCTCACATGTGTTTTGTGCCAACTTGAGACAGGTCCCTTCAGGGCAGTGAGAGAGACTCCAAGCACAGCACATGAGCACCATGACCTTGAGAAAGTCACGTTACAAATTTTGTTCTTTGCCTCATGAAATGGGGCAACTGAACTCATTTCTCTCGTCAGTTGAAATTATGAGGAGAAAGGGTCTCGGTTATTCCGCTCAGTTAGTAACCTTTACTCAGTGTCTCAGGGTAGAAGCTGAGGGACAGTGGCAATGGGTCTAGTGCCATGTTGGGCAAGTGGGGATTATCCTCGTGGCTCTGACTGGGCGGTCCTGTCCGCAGGCACATACTGCCAGCAGCGCGAGGTGGAGGCCATCACCGAAGGTGTGGAGGAGGATGAGGGCTGCTGCTGCTGCGAGCCTGGCCACCTGCCCCGGGTCCTGTCCTTCAATGCTGCCTTTGGGCAGCGCTGGCTTGCCTGGGAGGTGACAGCCAGCAAGTATGTGCTGGAAGGCTATAGTATCAGTGACAACAACGCGGCCTCCATGCTGCAGGTGTTCGATCTCCGCAAGATCCTCATCACCTACTATGTCAAGGTATGGTGGGTGGGTGCTGGCTGAGTGGTGACCCCAGTGAATGTTCACCTGCTGTGAGCGTGCTGAGTGCTGTCTGTCATCTGGTGTGGTGGGAGCCTCTTTTGGTCAAGAGAAACAGAGGACTCAGTTTAAGTGTTCTTCACAGTGCTACCATCACAGAGGCCTTGGTGAACAAGTGTCCAGAGCAAGAGCTCCCCAGTGCGCCTTCCAGAAGGCTTGTTTCAGGCCCTGAGTGTGGAGGGCAGCACAGTTATGGACCCCCTCCCAGGCTGGTGGATCCAGCTGTAGCAGTTGGCTAGGGTATGTCTTCAGTACCACCAGCTCAGGGCTAGGAGTGTGGTAGAATACATGCCTAGCATGCCTGAGACCCTAGATTCAACTCATAGTACCAAACCCAAAATAAAATAAAACCAGCATCCTTACCCAGGTTAACAATGATGGTACTCGCTGACAGTGGCCATGGGGTATGCATAGGAGCCGAGCAGTGCTGTGTATTAAAGGTGGGCTCTGTGCTAGGCACCTCACCTGAGCTGCATAGACTCTACACAAACCTGGAGAAGCCTCCTGCGTCCCTTCATAGAAACTGGCTTCTGCTGTAATTCAAGCATTTGGTAAGGCGGCTAGAAGACTATGAATTCAAGGCCAGCCTGGACTATATGAAAGGCTCTCCAAAAACAAACAAAGAAAAAAACACAGCTAGTTAGATGTTTGCCATGCAAGTATCAAGACCTTATTTCAAATCCTGTGAAAACTGGACATAATGACATGACCTGTAATCCCAGTGCTCAGGAGGTGGATATGGAAGGATCTCTGGGGCTTGCTGGCCAATTAGTTTAGTAAGCTCCAGGTTCAGTGAGAGACCCCGACTCAAAAACAGGGTAGGAACAATTGAGGAAGACAATTGATGCCAGTTTCTGGTCTCCATGTGCACACATAGACACAGATTCTCCACGTGCATGCATAGACATAAGTGGTTTGCAGAGGTGAAACGCTTGATTGGGGCTTTGGCGTTAGAATGTGACAGAGCCAGGTTCTAGGCTCAGACTTGGCATCTCAGTCGCTAGGTTTGCTTCCCTTGGACTGGAGGCTCTGAGTCAGACCAGAGGGTCTTGAGACCTGTTGAGAGTGCTGGGACGGTGAGGTATAGGAGCTCTGGGCAGGGACTTAGAGGATTTTCAAGTAACCTAGAACATTGCCTCCTCTGTCCTAGCTCAGTTTAACCCTTGAGAAGCAGGGACTTGCAGGCTTGCGGGATAAAAGGAACAATAAGGTTTTGTAGCACTCAGAAGAGGGGCACTGTGGAAGTCTTTTAGTCACTGTTGTGTTGCTGTGAAGAGACACCATGAACAAGGCAACCTAGGAAAGGTTTAATCGAGGCCAGCATAGAGTTTCAGAGGGCAAGCGTCATTATTGCAGGGAATAAGGTAGTGGGCAGCAGCTGAGAGCTTATGTTTTAGCCACATGGCCAGGACTTTAGAGACCTCAAAGTCTACCCCCTGTGACATATCTCCAGCAAGGTCACACCTCCTAATCCTTCCCAAACAGCTCACCAAGTGAGAACCACACATTCAAAGCTGTGCGCCTCTTCAGGCCATTCTCATTCAGACCACCAAAGAGAGTGAAGGCTTGGTGGTCACAGTCTAGACCCTACATGCTCTTACACCTGCCCTGAAACTGGTCACCTGCTGGGGTTAGGTGAGCTTTTCTCACTGAGGTGTCCTTTAAGGCAGACTGTCCCTTTGCCCCAGGCCTCCCTGTGGGCATCTTCCAGTGTCATGTGTTGGAAAAACCGAGAAACTGTACTCCCGTTGTTTCTTCTTGTTCTCCCAACCACTCCTAGGGAAGAATTTGTAAGGTTATGCTCACTCTCCACTTGTACTAAGAAACAGGCCAGAAGTAGTCCAGATCACTCAGTTGTCAAGCACTCTGAAGAGGAGTGCTTTAGTCATGGTACCCACTGCTTCCCATGAGTCACATCAGACCTAATGTACCCTAGACTACTGTGCACCAGTTCCTGGTCAGGCATAGGCTGGCCACTGAAGTGTGCTTGGCCTTGTCAGCTTTACTGTCCCCTGAAGTTGCCAGTTTGCCTTAGCCTGGGTACCTAAGAAGCTGGGCAGCAGCAGCTTGGAGACATGATGAAGGCATAGGAGTAAAGCTTGTAAGGACAAGGCAGGGCTCAGATGGCAGCTGTGCTAGGAGCCTAGGCCATAGCAGTGTTTGGACATTCTAGAAGGGCCAGACAAGACCCTACCCTTCCTGTGCAGCTTTGGCCATGCTAAGGTACTTCTGCTCACATTTTGCTCTTCCCGTGGGCATCGCTTAATAGTGGGCAACAAATAAAATACAGTCTCTGGGCATAGAGCCGCTGCTTCCAGCCACCGTAGCCAAGCCTCATACTCAAGGTCTTAGTTTTTGCATGCTGTGTTGCATTCTTTAGTGGACCTTGGGAGGGTGGCACCTGTGTGATGTGAATCAGCTTTCAGACCTCATATAGGCAGTCAGCCAAGTGCAGGAAGGCACCATGGTCCTGAGGCCCATGCATGGTCTGTGCAATGTACCCAGGCAGCATTTTGGGTACAACCAACTACAGAGGTGCTCTTATGAAAAAGTCTTGGACTTTAGTGTCATCTTGAGAATCATTCCAAAGGCATGTTATAGAACACAATGACAGTGTTAAAAATTAACTGCATTAACACATGCCAGACCAGCTCCTCTCTGACCCAGAAGCAATGCTTTTTGGGGTTCTCTCAGGGGCTATGGTGGTACCTAGACTTTAGCAATGCTCTGTAGGCAGGAAGGTCAGTCTAGAGACCAAAGCTTACTCATTCAACTCCTGTTCCTTCCTTTTAGTAAGATGTAAGTCAGCAGCAGGCCTTCACCAGATTTCGTTCTCATCGACTTGTGCCAAGGCCACATCTGTGTAGGGATCTAGTGAACATACCCACACCCCATGTGCTCCACCTGGGGAGATGCTTGAGCTGTAGTTCTTCCTAGCATATACTCTGGCCATTTTGCCCAAGACAGCCTCCCAATGTCCTACCACAGTTACCCTGCTGAGCTCCCTATTTCCTGAGCACACCTGTCCATGGCCAGCTGTACCACCCTCCTCAGCCTGGGCTTCAGTGAACCTTGGGAGAGGTTCCCCATCACTCACCAGGCAGATGGCCAGCTCCATCAGCTTCAGCTCAGGGCAGCACATGGAATCCCATAATCTTGCTGCTTGCTAGCTGTCCCAGCTTTACCAGTGCCTCCCTCCCCAGAACTGCTCTCCGCTTGCCCAGCCAGCAAGGTGTCTTAAGAATAGCCAGACACTCTGAACTTTGATACAAAGTGCATGCCTCTGGCTTTTTCAGAGAAGGTCTTATGTCATAGTAATTTGCCTAAAGGGACCCGTGACCCAGGTCATGTAGGTTCCCTGGGCTGTAGGCAGCACACTGTCTCAGCCTCTGACCTTTCTGGTCCTGAGGTCTAGATGTTACACAGTGTCTTCACACCCCAGCTCCATTTGCCCTTTTAGGTGGCATTGGGCAAGACTCACCTGTGTGAGCCTCCATCCCCTTCCAGATGGGCTGGGTTCTAGGGATGGCAGGAAGAGGACAGCAAGCAGATCTGCTACCAAGTGTGGGAGCCCTCTGTAAGTGGTGCCTACTGCTGGCTCTTACTTTGGCCCAGGAGAGGAGTCACTTGCCTGCTCAGCTCCAGAGAGCTGGGCTGAGCTGTGGAAACCGCATCGTAGGAAGCATTGTAGCTCAGGCTGGAGTGCTTTCTCGCCATTGCAGGGGTGTGGGGTGGAGTTGCACCCCTGACACCTGTCCCTCCTCTCCCAGAGTATCATCTACTATGTGAGCCGTTCTCCAAAGCTGGAGACCTGGCTGAACCATGAGGGCATCACAGCTGCCCTACGGCCTGTGAGAGCCCTTGGCTATGCTGACTCAGACCCTACCTTCTCACTGAGTGTTGATGAAGACTATGACCTTCGCCTGTCTGGCCTCTCACTGCCATCCTTCTGCGCTGTTCACCTTGAGTGGATCCAGTACTGTGCCTCTCGTCGCAGCCAGGTCAGGCTACCATTCGCTCAGATCTCCCCCAGACTAAGGACCTGGGCTTCCTGGTCACTCCCTTCACAACTGGTGACAGTCTAGACTCAAGCCCCAACCCCAAGTTCTCAGTCCCACACTGAACTGTGCTCAGACTGGGGTCTTTGTGCCATAGCCCGTGGACCAGGATTGGAATTCACCATTGGTCACACTATGCTTTGGCCTGTGTGTGCTGGGTCGCCGGGCCCTGGGGACAGCCTCACACAGCATGTCTGCCAGGTGAGTGCCCACAGTCAGGTGGACCTGATGCTCTCCCTCTATCCTTCTCTGAAGAGCACCACATTCCTGTTGGCTGTACCTCTTGGTGCGCTCTTGTCTCACACGGACAAGACTCTTAGCAGTCCTGGCCTTGCCCACTCTTCACTGCTCTGAGGGAGAGATTGACTTCCTTGGCAAGATGGGGAACAGTCCCTTCTGGCTCTCTCCCTGTTGCTAATGTCTTCTCCCCATCCAGCCTGGAGCCCTTCCTCTATGGCCTGCATGCCCTGTTCAAGGGGGACTTCCGCATCACCTCCCCGCGTGATGAGTGGGTCTTTGCTGATATGGACCTGCTTCACCGAGTGGTGGCACCTGGGGTTCGCATGGCCCTCAAGCTTCACCAGGTAGGGAGGAGTGTGCCTGGGCAGAGTGGACAGGTGAAGCCATTTCCCAGGCCAGCAGCTCTGGACTTGTCCTCTCCTCTCTACCAGGACCACTTCACGTCTCCTGATGAGTATGAGGAACCAGCAGCCCTGTATGACGCCATTGCAGCCAATGAGGAACGGCTGGTCATCTCACATGAGGGCGACCCTGCCTGGCGCAGTGCCATCCTCAGCAACACACCCTCCCTGCTGGCACTGCGCCATGTCATGGACGATGCTTCTGATGAGTACAAGATCATCATGCTCAACCGGCGCCATCTCAGCTTCCGCGTCATTAAGGTGGGGCAGGTGGTCTTACCCCTCCTTGCCGCTCAGGCCCTCCTTGGTGTCACTGCCCTGACCTTTGGTGTGGTCCTCTGCAGGTAAACCGAGAGTGTGTGCGTGGGCTGTGGGCTGGGCAGCAGCAGGAGCTGGTGTTCCTGCGCAACCGCAACCCTGAGCGTGGCAGCATCCAGAATGCCAAGCAGGCACTCCGCAACATGATCAACTCTTCCTGTGACCAGCCACTGGGCTACCCCATCTATGTATCACCTCTTACCACATCTCTGGCCGGCAGCCACCCCCAACTGCGGGCGCTGTGGGGTGGCCCTGTCAGTCTGGGTGCCATTGCCCGATGGCTCCTGCGCAGCTGGGAGAGGTGAGTCCTGGCTGCCACCCCAGCTCTGAAGCTTACTGGGGGCCTGATGCTCTGGGATTCCAGGGTAGCAGGGGCACAGAGTAGTGAGCCTCCAAGGCCACAGAAAGGAAGTACTGGAGTCAACCAGCTTAGACCCCGAGAGATGACCCTTTACCCAGAGAGGTCCCCTTTCCCCTAAGCAAAAGACTTTAAAAATGAGGTAGCAAAATCTCTTAAGAGATGAGGATCCTTGGGAAGTAGAAAAAGACAAGATCTCCTGAGTAAATTGGAAGTATGGGGACCTTGGGAGAGGGTTGAAGGGAGGGGACAGGGAGGGAGGGGAGCAGAGAAAAATGTAGAGCTCAATTTAAAAAGCAACAACAACAACAACAAAAAACCCAAAAACCCTGAGAATCCTGAGGCTCAGATGTGAGGTGACTCCCTAGGGCTCAGGAGACTCCTCAGCCCTGGCCTCCCTTCCACACTTGTCCTGCTTTTCCACCCAGACTGCACAAGGGCTGTGGCGCTGGCTGCAATAGCGGTGGGACTGTGGATGACTCGGACTGTGCTGGGGGTGGCGGCCTGACCTCCCTCAGCAATAACCCCCCCTTGGCACACCCCACACCTGAAAACACAGCAGGTAAGCAAAGCTGGGCTGGATCTGTGCGTGAGGCTGTAGCCCAGCTGATGTCTTCACTCTTATCTCTCTCCTACAGGCAGCAGTGAGCAGCCCCTCCCACCAGGTCCTAGCTGGGGGCCTCGGCCTTCCCTCAGCGGCTCTGGTGATGGGCGGCCCCCTCCTCTGCTGCAGTGGCCTCCCCCTCGGCTCTCTGGACCACCCCCTGCCTCACCTGCTCCCACTGAGGGTTCCCGGCCCTCAAGACCTCCTGGCCCTGGTCTCCTCAGTTCTGAGGGGCCCAGTGGGAAGTGGAGTCTGGGGAGTCGGAAGGGACTGGGAGGATCTGATGGGGAGCCAGCCTCAGGGAGCCCCAAAGGAGGTACCCCCAAATCTCAGGTAAGGGACCTGTGGGAGGATGAGATCCCAGGAGGCTCGGGTCTGCTTGTCCGCTCATCTGCCCTCCTTTCCACAGGCTCCCCTAGACCTCAGCCTCAGCCCTGATGTCAGCTCTGAGGCCTCACCTGCCAGAACAACCCAGGACATTCCTTGCTTGGACAGCAGTGCCCCTGAAAGTGGCACACCCACTGGCGCCCCAGGTGACTGGCCTGTCACTGTTGAGGAACGAGAGAGCCCAGCTGCCCAGCCTTTGCTGGAGCATCAGTACTGAGCAGCCCTGACCTCTACTGGGTATCATCCCAGGACTCAGTAACTCGGACTCTGCTGGACCACAGAAATAGACTGACTGGCGTCTGCACCCTAATCTCTGGCTAATTCAGGCGGAGTCAGAACTGAGTTGAACAGACTCTCTTCCTGATTCACGGCCTGGATGCCCCAAAGTGAGGCAGGAGCCTCCTAGCCAGGCCCTAAGAACCAAACCCATGGGCTGGTCCCTCTTTGAGCCCATGGCCAGGACTGACTTTGCCCCTGGGCCTGCACTGCCTCCAAGGCTGGTCTCTTTAGCCCAGACCTGGGACCTGACGTGTGGCAAGGGTGGACCTGGGACCTGACGTGTGGCAAGGGTGGTTTCGTTCCTTCTTTTTGTCATTTTTCTTTTTCTCTGTGCTTCAGAGACACCAAATTAATAACACTATTTTTGATTTTGGTTGGCAGTTTCTTTTATGTGGGACTAGGTGAGGTTGCTAGAGGTAACTAGGTAGGAAGGGTGAAGGATATGGGATTAGTCCAAAGTGGGGATCAAGTACCGAGGGTTGCCTTCCTCACCAGCCTGTCTGCTTTTCAGACATTCCTGTATGTGGACACACTCCAGGCCTAGTGTCTCACATATTCATCAGCTTGATCTTGACCAAAGCCTTACTCTGAACCCCAGCTCTTCCAAACTTAAAGAGGATTACACTTACACAGAAAGCCTTTTGAGAGAGGGTCTCACTGTGTACTCCCTATGTGGATCAGGCTGGCCTCTGACTCAGATCCTCCTGCCTCTGCCTCCAGGGTGCTGGGATTAACGGCGTCCCCCACTACACCTGGCGTACATGAGAAGTTTTAAGAACAAGTAACAGCCTTTGTAGAACAGTTTCTTAGGCCCAGCCCTTAGAGTGAAATAGTTTCTGGCCTGAACACCTGTCTGCTGGACCACAGCTGGACACTAGGTGGCCTCTAGCACTCCGATTGGTCTGGAAAGTGGGTACATTTGTTCCCGTTTCTTGGTGAGGATGCGGACTGGGCTCAGACTGGGGAATTAGAAGGGCAGCTGGGGAGGCTGGGACAGCGCTCTGGGCTGCAGACCCTCCAGGGCCGCCTAGATCTCTGCCGGAGGTCCCCACCCACTGTGCTTCCCGCCTTGGACAACTCCCGGGTAGTCCCGCCCTCCTCCCCAACCCGCGCCAGGCACCGCCTCCATTCAGGCCCCGCCCCCAGGCGGAGCGGCGGCGCGTCCCGGAGCTGTGAGAGAGCAGGCGGTGGGACCCTGGTGCGGAAGGCAGCAGCGGCCAGCGGGAGCCCAAGAGGTACTGGCGGGATCAGGGAATGGGAGGCACCAGGTTAGAACTGGATACCCAACAAAGTGACTTGGACGTGGACCCGTGGAGTGTGGGGAGGGACGGGACTGCTGCTTTCACTGCGGACACCCCCAACCTCCTGCTCCAGTCAGCACGCACAGTGTCTGTGTTCTCTCCTGCTGGCAGCTCCCACTCCCGAGGTGCTGAGTGGATTCATTGGCTCAGGACGGCTCCCAACAGCTCTGGCAACTGCTCCTGCTGCTGTGTGTTTGGGGTTCCCCCTCTTCTGGGACTCCCCCTCTTCTGGGGCTCCCCTTCTCCCAGTGTGACCTCTTTCCCAGCCTTTGCAATACTGGGTCTGTCCTGGGAGGAAACATCTGTAATGCTCCCTGGCAACAGAAAGGGGGTCATAACCTCCAGATGTGCTGGGAAACATCCAGCGCCTCCTCCTGGGGCAGCCAGGCCTTCCGGATCTGTGGGGGCGGGGCGCCCCCTTTCCCCCCTCAGTGACACAGGCTGCAAGGAATGTCCTGGCCTCAATGGACCTTGTGTGAAGATGTGGGATGGGGGGCAGAGCCCAAGTACACCCCTTAAGGCAGGGCCAGAACAAGAGGCCACTCATGGGCTGGGCCGCACAGTCTCAGAGCTCAGCCCTTATGGAGATGAGCCTTCATAGACCCTCCCTGGAGTTCCCTCACTCTGCTTGTAGCCCAAGTCAAAGCCTGCATGTGCCCACAGCTAGGCCAGTGGAGCTGGGGCTGCATAGACACACAGACGTAGCTGGCTGGCTTCACCCTCTCTGTGCCCCAGCAGTCTTCACAGAAAACAAGACGTTCAGCAGCAGAGCTTGTCCTAGGGGAAACCAAGTCAGGAAGCCCCCGAGGAGGAGGAGGAGGTCTACTCTGGTTTGGTTCCAGCTGAGTAGTCCACCCTAGAGGGGCTCCCCATCCCCTTGAGACTCACCCCACTTGATGTCACTGGATGATGTATGAAAACTCACCAACACTGCCCGCACCCGCAGTGAGAGTTCTCATGCCCCTGCCCTCGCTGTTGACTCCATCCCTAGTCACCCGGAGGGGCACCTCTCTGTTCTCACACCTTTTGCACCTGCCTAGTCTGCCTTCACCACATTTCCGCACTTAGCAGGTCTCTGGGGCCTTGGGTGTCTCAGCCGCCAGCCGTACATCCTGTGAGACCTTGAACCTGAGACTTCAGCGCCCCTCACAAACCTGCCTTCCGCCTACGCCTACTGGGAGAGTAGGCAGGTGCCAGTCTGCCCGAGAGCGGTAGTTCTCAACCTGTGGGTCGCGATCCCTTCAAGGGTCAAATGATCTTTTCACAGGGGTTGCGTATCATATTTATGATTCATAACAGTAGCAAAATTATAGTTACAAAGTAGCAATGAAGATTTTATAGTTGAGGTCACCACAACATGAGGGACTATATTAGAGGGCCGCAGTGTTGGGAAGGTTGAGAACACTGTGCTAGGGATTTGCAGACCAGGTTCAAATTCTCCTTTGAACAAGGAACTAATTCAGGCAAGCTCTTCTTCATAACCAGGCCTCATTTTGACCTTCTGCCCCACTGGGTTCAGACCCCCTGTCCGTGTGAGGCCAGGTAGACATCCACAGGGGTTTAGACCCCCCTGTCCGTGTGAGGCCAGGTAGACATCCACGGGGGTTCAGACCTCCCTGTCCGCCTGAGGCCAGGTAGATAGACGTCCATGGGGTTCTGCCAGCATTAGTCCCTCATCCTGCCCCAGCATGGGCGTAGGAACCTGCGAGAGATTAGTACTGGTCCTGTCTTTAGACCTGGGTGTCTTAGGTCCCATGACTGAACTGCTGTGATCATAGCACCTTCCTCAGGATATAGGGGCCAAGCAGGGGACTGGGCTGAGTTGGGGCCACTTCCTGTGTTGAAGGAAGCTTGCCACTGCCTCTGACATGCAGCTGCCCCAGGAGCCTCTACGTCCTTGAGGTATTGAGGCTACGGGAACCAGAGCATTGAGACCAGCCTTTGGGTGCTCTGCTCATTGGGGACCCTGGAGGAAGTGGGAGGCACCAGGGAGGAAGGTCTCTGGGGACAGGACGTCCTCCCTTTGTCAGGCGGGCAAGACCCAGACACCAGTGGCTGCATTGATTTCCGTTCCAGTGGAAACTGTCCAGAATTTGGTGGCTTTGACTGTGAACCTAGGCCTAAGGTGTACAGGTGGGAACTGGGAGGCCCTGGCACCCCCTCTGCTGCCCAGGCATTAAGAACAACAGCAGCAAAGCTCAGTCCTAAGCCCTGTCCACTGCTAAGCCTGGGAGGGGGCTGGAAACCTCCGCCTCAGGCAGACAAGGAAGTGGCCAGGAAAGCGGAAGCAGCTTTGATGGTCCGGGAGGAGGCCGGAAGCCAACTGGGGTGGTGGAAGACTGGGCCGGGGGCCTGAGTTCCTGTTTTCTCCCCAGGCCCATCTGAACAGCCCTCTCCTCCTTCAGGGCGGGAACCACTGAAATCTCAGCCTTCTGGCTGGGCACCAAGGACCTGTGCCCACCAATGCGGCCCGGCCCTCACAGAGTCAGGCCCACAGAGCATGCCCATGTGGGCCGGCGGAGTGGGGAGTCCTCGGCGGGGCATGGCCCCTGCACCTACAGATGACCTCTTTGCCCGTAAGCTGCGCCAACCCTCCAGGCCTCCACTGACGCCACATACCTTTGAGCCAAGGCCGGCTAGGGGCCCACTCCTGCGCAGCGGCAGTGATGCTGGCAAAGTCCGGCCGTCTACACCAACTAGCCCCCGTGCCCGTGCCCACAGCCACGAGGATGCCAGCCGCCCTGCTGCAACCCCTACTCGGCTCTTCACTGACCCATTAGCACTTCTGGGGTTGCCAGCTGAGGAGCCAGAACCCACCTTCCCACCCGTGCTGGAGCCCCGGTGGTTTGCTCACTATGATGTGCAGAGCTTGCTCTTTGACTGGGCTCCACGACCTCGGGGGACAGGAAGCCATACAGAGGCCCGGTCTGGGACCCTGGCCTTAGCTGAGGACCAGACTGCCACCTCAGATCTACTGCTTGGGGCACCTGGCTTTGTAAGCGAGCTTGGCGGTGAGGGTGAGCTAGGACTGGGTGGACCAGTGTCGCCACCTGTGCCCCCTGCTCTACCTAATGCGGCTGTGTCAGTCCTGGAGGAACCACAGACCCGAACCACAGCTTACAGCCTGGAGCATGCAGATCTGGGTGCTGGCTACTATCGCAAGTACTTCTATGGCAAAGGTAAGGGCAGGCGAGCCTGGGAGAAGCAGGAGAGGGTCTGGGGCAGAGGTCCCTGTGGTCTCCAGAGCATACAGCAGGAGGCTCACGGGGCTGTCCTTTCCCTGAAAAGTCCCCGGCTGTACAAAGGAGCAGGCGCTGAAGTGAGCTCTTATGGCTCAACCTCTTTAAGGCCGAGCTCTAGTGTCACCCCTGAAGTCAGGGAGTGTCCCTTCCATCTAGTTCATCCTCATAACCTCCAGGCCAGCGAGCGATTTCCTAGCCCACACCTATTTGATGAAACCTTGTTCTCGCCATTATGGGGAAAAGAAGTGTCAGTGTCCTGAAAGAATTTGAGCACTGGTGGAGCTAGTGCAGCCTTTAAACCTGGGAGCACTTAGGCCTTAGTTCCCAGGGCCTGGGACAAGGTGCGGCAGCAAAAGGGGGCGGGTTCTCTAGGGTTCTGCACTCCGTGAGAGGACGCCCAGGATGGTACTTCTGTGGTAGGCGTGGTCGAGAAGGGAGAGGGCTGTGTATTTGACCAATCACCCCCACCCTAGAACACCAGAACTTCTTTGGGCTGGATGAGGCGCTGGGTCCTGTGGCAGTGAGCCTGCGACGGGAGGAGAAAGAGGGCAGCGGAGGGTGCACCCTATACAGCTACCGGATCATCGTGCGGACCACGCAGGTGGGCTGGGGTTACAGGCTCAGGAAGTGGGTCCCTCCTCCACAGCCTGCACAGAAACTGAATGTCTCTACAACCCATCCTCAGCTCCGGACCCTCCGTGGCACCATCTCAGAGGATGCGCTGCCACCCGGTCCTCCGAGGGGTCTATCCCCGAGGAAGCTTCTGGAACATGTGGCTCCCCGGCTGAGCCCTACCTGCCTGCGACTGAGCTCAGCTTCTCCCAAGGTGCCCCGGACGCTGCTTACTCTAGATGAACAAGTGGTGAGTTCCGGGGAGGAAGGGCTCAGCTTCCCAGGGTCTGAGCCTGACAAGCTCCCCGCTCCCTAACCCTGACCTGGGCACTGACCGCATGAGAGGTGATCCACCTCTGGCATTTCAGAGAGAAGGGTCAGAGATCATCTGAGCTTTACTTGATCTAGAAGGGCTTGTTAAGCAGCCACAGCTTGTTAGAAATGCAGAACCTGGGGCTGCAACCCTGGCCTCCTAACTCAGCCTCTACATTGTTTTAAGACCTAAGGTGGTTTTCAGGTACTAGAAGGCCCCGGCAGACTGAGCCCGCCACTCTGCAGTTCCCCCGTCATTCCTGGCCAATTTGCAGCCCCTGCTTGGTCTCCCCATATAGGAGGTGTGAACTTCCTGTTCCACTTCAGGACACTCAGGCTGCTCGGAAAGCCTCTACCCTGTGCTAAAAGCTGCCCGGTGGCCCTGACTCTTCTCTGCTGTTTCTTCCAATGGTTGAACAAATGCATCTCACACCTTCACAGTGTCAGGCTCTGGACCAGATGCAGACACAGGGCCAGATGGGGTGCTGTCCCTGAGTTTGGGCAAGAGGGCAGGGGCACACAGATGGGGCTGACAACAGCCAGAGTTTCACACTGTAAAAACAAGCTCTCAGGCCGGCCAGCATGAGCCTGTGTTTGCTGGGCAGGCAGGATTGGCAAAGCTTTCTGAGCAGAGGGGTCTAAGGGTGATGTCTTAGAGGGCTGAAGCGTGTCACATGATATCGCGTGTGGGTGGAGGGCTTGCGGAACCAGTGTGGGGGAGGCTTTATTTATTTTCCTTTTGGGTAGTGTAGATATTGGGAGCCACAGAGGGATTCAAAACTGATCTGAGTGGCTCAGTGGCTCTCTGGCTACAACATAGGACCTAGGCTGGAGGGTGAACAGGCCCAAAGCTGCAGTTGTTCAGGTTAGACATAGTCATGGTGATGGTGGTACAGGGGATAAGGAGGTGACAGTCTAGAGTGGGGAAGGTTGAGAGCCCCAGCCTCTTGGGCCCTGGGAGTTGTGTTTGTGGGCCCAGGGACCCTTGAGTGATGAAAGGGCAGAGGACAGAGGAGCCACAGTTGAGGAGTTAAGATGCTGGAAAGCGCCAGGCATGGTAGTGCATGCCCTTCATCCTAGCACTCAGGTAGCTGAGGCAAGACAGCCTGGTCTCCATAGTGAGTTCCAGGACACTCAGGGCTGTATAGAGAAACTCTGTCTCAAAAAGAAAAAGATATTGGAAAGGCACCTGGCAGCTAGTGAGCCAGACTGGGGTTTGGGACAAGGGTCTGAGCTGGAAGCAGGTCAGGGAGGAGGGACAAAATATGAAGAGAAACATAGGGGGAGAGTTTCAAGCAAGGTGAGGTTCTTGTCATACCCTCAAAACACCAGGGCCAGCAGTGCCAGGAGGGGGGCAGGATGAGGCCATGTCTGTGGCCTATAGGGGGAGTTGGGGTGTGGTGGCTTTTACTGTTCGCTCCCCCACCTCTGCTAGGGGACAGAAGCCTGGACCTCAGGCATGCTAGGGAAACCCTCAACCAGAGAGAGTAGCTATGAAGGAGGGAGGCGAGAGCTGGGGAGTGGGAGGTGAGATTACATCAGTGGGGTCGGTAGGGCATAGCTGTCTACAACTGGAAGACACTCGGAGAAGACAGGGTGCTGAAAGACCAGTCGTGGTGGTGTGTGCCTGTAATCCCAGTGTTAGGCAGCTGAGGCAGGAGGATTGCAGTGAATTCAAAGCCAGCCTGGCTACATAGCAAGATTGTTTTAAACAAAAAAACCCAGGCACATGACTGTAATTCCAGAATTTAGGAGGTACACATAGGAGTTTCAGGAGTTCAAGGCCAACCTTAGCTATATCATGAGTTCAAGTACAGCCTGGGCTATGTACAATACTATATCAAAAATATAAGAAAAAAAGTGGATACAGGAAGGGGACAGAAATGACTCAAAACCTCAAAGGGCTGAGGTAAGGCTGTGTTGGAGTTAGCCTTTAGTTGAGGAGGACAATGTGTCCTTTCTGGGAGCCATCTCTTTTATCACTGGAAAAGTAAATCTTCCTTTCCCTTCCCTAACTGACCTCTCCTGCCCTCCTGGGCATAAGAAGAGGGACAGGTTTGGTAGGCAAAGACACAAATGGCTCAGCGTTCCTACCAAGGCAGCCCAGCCCCCAGTCCAGCTGTTAATTATTCTCTCCAGCATAGCAGGGGCGGGGCTGGCAGAATACTGAAGCCTTTGTCTTCTGTTGTCCATGACCCCCCCCAGCTGAGCTTCCAGCGCAAGGTGGGCATCCTGTACTGCCGGGCCGGCCAGGGCTCTGAGGAAGAGATGTACAACAACGAGGAGGCAGGAGCCGCCTTCACGCAGTTCCTCACCTTGCTGGGGGACGTGGTGCGCCTCAAAGGCTTTGAGAGCTACCGGGCCCAGCTGGATACCAAAAGTGAGGCCCCTGGAGGGAACTGCAGGTTCTGGGGTGGAGCTTTATCCTCATCCTTCAGTCTGTGTTGCCAGGGACTGAGGCTGAGGGTGGGAATTGGGCTGCAGAGCCCAGTGAGGCAGTAGGGATGATGGGCTGGGAACCCTGCTGTCTGAGTTAATCCCGGAGCACTAGCTCAGTTTCCCTCTAAGACCACATCTCACTTCTGGGTTTGTTCTGTCTCAGCATCCCTGTCCTGATCCCCCGGTGTCCTGTTGTGGGGCTGTAGCCTATGGGAGATGGGAGGGAATTCACCAAGGATGAGGCCCTTGGACCCCATTTCCTGGGCATAAGCTGCTGGCTTGAAAGGGTTGTCCAAAACTGGCTGGCGCATAGAGAGAAATAAGTTCAGGCAAGGAAGACCTGACCTGTTGAAGTCACCCACACTCCCCATGTTCTCTTTGTGTCCCCGATTGTCTGGCTGCAGCGGATTCCACGGGCACACACTCGCTCTACACCACCTACCAAGACCATGAGATCATGTTCCACGTGTCCACAATGTTGCCTTACACGCCTAATAACCAGCAACAGGTGTGAGAGGGGTTGGGACAGGCCAAAAAACTTTGGAAGCCATGGAGGGTGCTACTTAATTGGCAATATCAGAACCTTGGCATGAGCTCTGCTGACCCCCAACAACCCTCCCCTCTGGCTGTACCACCTTCCCAAATACCTTTCTCAGGCCTTTACCAAGGGCAGGTGAGGAACTACTGGTGCCCAGGCTTTGCCATGCCTAAATGAGGGATTTGGGGGACACAAAGCCCATTTCACATTCCCTATCTTTAACCTCCAGCTCCTGAGGAAGCGTCATATCGGCAATGACATTGTGACCATCGTGTTCCAGGAGCCGGGTAGCAAACCCTTCTGTCCCACAACTATTCGCTCGCACTTCCAGCACGTGTTCTTAGTGGTGCGTGCGCAGGCACCCTGCACCCCGCACACTTCATACAGGTGGGTGCCAGGGTGGTCTCAGGTCTCCCATGGGCACCAATTTTTGTGTGTCCTTGCCTCTCGTTTCCTCACGACAGCTTTCCTCCATACAGGGTGGCTGTGAGCCGTACCCAGGACACTCCTGCTTTTGGGCCAGCACTGCCACGCGGGGGAGGCCCCTTCGCAGCCAACGCCGATTTCCGAGACTTTCTGTTGGCCAAGGCACTCAATGGTGAGCAAGCGGCCGGCCACGCACGCCAGTTCCATGCCATGGCTACACGCACACGCCAACAGTACCTGCAGGACCTGGCCACCAATGAAGTGACCACTACAT
>LOJH01020967.1:5918-20205 GCA_001685095.1 Ellobius talpinus | reverse complement strand
GAGTTTAAGGCCAGACTGGTCTACAAGAGCTAGTTCCAGGACAGGCTCCAAAGCAATGAGTTAGATGGGCAACTCCTTGTTTCCATGTTTGGAAACTTCCCTTATTATTCTGGTATATACTGTACCTCTGACTTTGCCAGCAATGAGAAGCAGAACGTCCAGTATATACTAGCCTGTCACTCTGAGTACTACATCCCAAAACACGTCTCTTACCTTACCTAGCCTGACTCATAACTTAATTTTCCACATCAACTGCCTCTGAAGACTGATATGCTACTTTATGAGAAGCAAACACACTTAACTTCTGAGAACTTATTAATGTAACTATCAGACTTGGGAAATAGCCTGTGAGTGGTCTATGTGCTCACCCACCAAGACAATACAAGTGCAGCTCAGGTCTGTGTGTAAGGACAGTAAGCTGGGGACAGACACGGAGGAGCACTGAGTCAATGTCAAGACTTGTCCAGACCCCATAACCTCAAGCAGGTCCCCAGTCACAGCTGTACCTGGCTGTCTGTAGACTCGGTGGGCTCCTCAGGACTCCGCAGGGTTGAGTTCGGCAAACTCTGATCCAGCTCTAAACTCTCCACAGTGGTTTCATTTTTCCTTTTTCCTTTCTTCTTTCTCTCCACTGGAGTTGGTCCTTGCTCCTTGCTGTAAGACATTCAGAATTAAAACTGTTGGGCAGTTTTGAAAATGCATGATTCAAGTTATGAAATCATACCCTGGAATTCTAGGACCAACGTGAACTTTAATGGAGAATCTGTACTTATTGTGCCAGAAATGTGCAGAAACATGGGGAGAAACATCTACATGGGCTGAGATAGAATTCACTTCATTCACCCCGTGATGACTGCCATGGTATGATTAATGTTAAAGGACAGAATATGAATTTCCTTAAATCCTCACTTTGAACTTAAGCCAACATCATTAATTAGTAAGTCTGATGGCTTCACAGACATTAAGAATCATCAAATTACAATATCCTTTTAAGGTACATGGGAAGAGTGACCTTCTTAATAGGTCATCCTCTTCTTTCTTTAGAGTATGTTTTATGTAACGGGCCAGAATGAGCAATGGGGACTTAAAACAAGCACTGCCCTTGCCATTTTGAGTGCTGTAGAGTTACCCTACACCCACATGAAAGAAATGCTCCCCATAAGGAGTGGCACTACTAGGAGGTGTGGCTTTGTTGGAGGAAGTGTGTCACTGTGGGTGTGGGCTTTGAGGTCCCCTATGCTCAAGCTATACCCAGTGTCACAGTTTGCTTCCTGCTGCCTACAGATCAAGATGTAGAACTTTCAGCTCCTTCTCCAGCACCATGTCTGCCTACATGCTGCCATGGCCCACCATGATGACAATAGACTAAACCTCTGAACTGTAAGTCACCCCAATTATATATATATATTATATATATATAAATTATAAGAGATGCCATGTTCATGTGTCTCTTCACAGCAATAGAAACCCTAACTAAGACACACAGCCCAGGGTGTTATATGGAAGATTCCTGAGAGGTAGGCAGAATATCCTGTAAGAACCCACCAAGACCCTGACCTTCCTATATGGTAAATTCTTTCTTACATTTGACAAACATGTTGGCAATGGTTAAGTACTAAAACTGCTATCTCACCAGAGTCAATCATTATGACACCATGCTTAGAACTCATGTTCTCATATAATGCCCAGATCCTCTGCAGATGGCTCAATAAACATTTGCTATATAGACATTTTATATACCTCTGATCTCTCTTATCCTTCCTAGAGGATCTCATTAGGTTCTGTATTCCTCTGAGTAGTCTTATATCTTCTACCACACTGAAAGCATTCAATTAATATTTAAGCAAGTCTTTAAAAATTTAAGGAATGGATAGATGGCTTCATTAATGGATGGATTGTTTGTGGGGATAAAGAGATGACTCAGCAGTTAAGAGCATTAGGGGCTTTTCCAGAGGACCCAGGCTTGGTTCCTAGCACCCACAGCGAGGCTCACGACTGTCTGCAACTTCAGTTCTAGGGGACCCGACACCTTTTGCTGGCCTCCAAAGGCACTGTATGCTTGTGGTGCACAGACAGTGCAGGTAAAACACTCGTATACATAAATGACTTTAAAAAGATTATTTATAATTGGGTATATCTGGGAAAGTTTACTTGAACAAAGATACACATCAAATTCTGAAAGAAATTCAAGAAAAAACCAGTAAGAGTAACTAATAATGAATGCAGATGTATATACATATACTGAAGTACTGAAGGCCCAACTCTAAGTCCTCTATGTGGATTATCTCCTTTAAACCCTACAAACTATCAGGCAGAAACAGTTTATTCTCATTTTATTGTGAGGAATAAGAAGTATACTGAGGCTAAGTGAAATTTCCAGAGTTTTGAGGTTAGAAAGCAGTGGAGATAGAGTTTGAAGCCAGGAAGAATCTGTACATTCTTGGGGAGTCATCATGCGTTCTTGGGTAATAAAGAGCTGTGTGGCTAGATGACAATGCAAGGGCACAGAGACACTGCATGAGAGAGCTGAAGGAAAATTTAGAGCACACTTGGCCAGAGAGTTTAGACTTGACCCTGGAGGTGAAGGGCCATGATGGCAAGCGCAGCCAAGAGACAGAAGACCTGTGCTAGATATAGACAATGAGGGCTCAAGGCTAAGAAAGATTTGAAAGGCCCAGAAGGAGTAACAGCCGTGAATTCAGCAAACAACAGGATGTGTGAAAGTCATTGCTGGTGTTTTCCATTAGGAGAACTAGCTGACACTGGGAGAGAAAGGGGTGAGACAGGACAGGACTGGGTGCAAACAGGGCAGAGCAAAGTCACTCCATTTTTGAAAACTCAATACTAAAAAACTGGTCTGTTTACCTACTGGGAAAGTCCACAACAAACTATTCCAAGCCAAAGCAAGGATGAAAATGGAACTATATCTTTATAGAGGATAATAGACTTTAATAAGAGACTTGTACCTTCGAATGGTTACAAAAAAGCAAAGCAAAAAGTTTTACTTCTAAATTTTTTAAGATTCTAAACTTTCACAGAACTCTTATTTCAGGTTACAAAGCTTCTCATTAAAAAGTCACAGAGTATTTATTTCCGCTGGTCAAAATACTCATGTTCTGTTCAACTCAATGAAGAGAGCCACAACACACAATCCCCATATTCCAGATTGACCTACAAAAGCAGCAAAGGTCCTACAGCTAGATAGTTATAGGACAAGGGCTGACACTCAGGTCACTACTCTTTCAAAGGACATAATATTCACTCACTCAATTTTATTCCTTCAAAAAATATAAAATATATTTTAAAATATTCTACTTTATTACAAAATAAAAATAGAAACTCTGTTACTTGAGTCTTAATAACTAAAAGATTCAATAAAAACACTCTAATAAACCCAAAGAAAAATCTAACCCATAGTTATTTGTGATTTTACTGCTGTCTTAAAAAAGATGCTAACTATTTGACACAAATTTAAAGGAAGCTGATGATATTCCCAAAGTCACCATTACAAACACATACTCAGAGACCTGTTGAATATTACATAAAATCTTGATTTTTTTTGCTCCCAACATCTGAAATTTATTTCATTTATTAAATGCAGCTTTAAATTTTGTCCAGATGTTTCTCTTCATTTTAAACATGTATTTATAAAGCAATTGTGTATATACATATGTGCAAAATTATACTAAAAGCTAAAGGAGGCTCAAATCAAAATTAAATAGAACCTCTTCAAAATAGGCTATTTTACTATGAGAAATGAGTGCATAAGGGAACGAGGGTAAAGCACTTCCAAAGTTAAGCTGGGCACCTCTAGACTTTTTTAGCTAGAAGCTGGAGGAGGTGAAGCTGGAAGAATATTTTGCAAATAGCAAAATGTCTCCTTAACCTTCATGTTTATTTGGGGATAAATAAGATACTCCATCAAGAGAATCTTCAACATGATTTTCTATGTTACCTTTGACAAAAGAATCAATTTTAAATTGTAATGTTTTTCCAGAACTCTTCTGATAAAGACAAATATGAGGAAGAGATCCCTGGTAAGCTTGGAAATAGGATTTCTAAATAGGACATCAAGAAAACATCCCCTGAATTCATCGTCTAGGATGATTCTAGACAAAATGTACTTCCCCTCTTTGTAGTAAAGTTTTTAAAAACCCGAGGTTTGGGAGTTTATCAGCAGAAACACTTTATTAATAATTTCTACATTTCTATTATTTCTAGATAGATTTGGTCCATGAATACTGGTTTGCTCACTGTCAGGTTACTTAGCAATAGTGACTGATAATAGCTAATAGAATCACTCAGTGTTCACTTTCATATAAAATTGCAATGATAAAGATTAGCACAGTCCCCATGCACACAAATTAGTGAAGCATTCCATACTTTAAAAAGCTAGAAAAAGATCAACAACAACCAGCTATACCACACCAAAGAATTCTATATTCTACTACAGAGATAATTAATTCATCCATGTTCACTGCTGCTCTATTCATAATAGCTAAGGAATGGAAGCAGAGTAGATGTCCATCTGCTGAAGAATGGATAAAGAAATGGAGGGGGGTTCACAATGAGTGAAGTCATCTAAGTATAGAAAGATAAATATCACATATTCTATTTCACATGTGGATCCGAGCTTTGAATTTTGTTTTGTTTGTTTAAACTGGGGCATGTGTGGAAGTCAGGAAGCTAAAAACAGAGCCATGAGGTGGGCAACTACAGGGAGGGGATAGTAGAACCTAAGTGGTTCAACGGGAAGTAATGGGGAGGTTAAGTTGGGAAGAAGGATGAGAGAACAAAGGGGCTGGGAGATAAACAGCTAATATTAAAGATGTTTTTAAAAACTATATGAAAACTTACACACACACAGTCTTTCTCTTTGTACATATACATGCTATGCACATAAACATGCATGTGTGCACATGTGCATACACGCATGTGAGGGCACATGCGCACACAGAAAGTTTTTTTTTCAATAAGTTAAACTGATAGGGTACTCTAACAGTAGGATAACATTCCTCCAGAAAGCAATAGGTTATTAGAAAAAAAAAGTCCAGTGCCAGCTACGGGATAAGGCCCTCTTGTAGCTGGTCAAGAGGGATCTCAGGGACCCTCCTCTGCAAACAATATAGACTGCTGCCACTGCTCTTGGTTGCCCATCAGAACTTGATGGTAAGACCCTATTGCTGAAGACATCACCTGTTTTGGTCACAAGATATGGAGAAATCAAGATGATACTGCCCTGAAGCTTTTTCCCTGCTAGATAACTTTCAGATTTTTGGAAGGGGCTATGCAGACGCTGAGAGAGAAAAGTTATTAGCGGTCAGTCTTACCGGCTATAAACTCTGTGAGCTATACAATAATGACCAACCTGGCAAGATAAGCCCACTAGTGCAACAGTGACATGGATATTATAGGGATACTCAGTGACTTTCTACCTGGATGTAAGGCTTGCTTCCCAGGAGGGAATTCATGCCTGTTTCTGAAAATGGCCAAGAACCATGGCTAGTGAGGTCATAAGTCTCAAGTGAGAAGCTATTATTACTTTGCTAAGTTAACATACTATCAAACTGTTTTCTAAATACCTATCCTTATACTTACACATCAGTGCAGCTCTTACCCCTTAAAAAGAGAAGCTTCTTTTTGTAGAAGAGAGCAATAAATGCAGAGGTTCACACTGGTCAAAGTGCAGAGAGCAGGTGACTGTGTGGTGAGCCCTGCTCTAAATAAAACATCTATATCATAGCCTCTCCCTTCCCAAGGCTCAAGGACATAGCAGAAGAGGCAACAGAAAGACTATAAGAGCTAAAGATCAAGAGGAATAATACTGTAAAATAGTACCTTCTGGAGACCACAGGCTGTGGCATTCATGAACTCACAGAAGCTGTGGCTGCCTGCTGTTCTGGTTGGCTTTAAATGTAAATGTCAACCTGACAAAGTTCTAAGTCACTTGAGAGGAGAACTGTAGATGCAAGTTTCTGTCCTGCCTGGTCCCCAGCCATTCAGTCCCAAAGAAACACACGGAGGCTTATATTAATTATAACTGTTTTGGCCTATTATCTCAGATTTATTATTAACTAGCTCTTACAACTTAAATTAACCCATAAGTCTTAACTATGTTTAGTGGCTTGAACCTTTTCTCAGTAAGGCATTCTCATATTGCTTTCTGTTTCTGACTGAAGACTGCCTTTCTTCTTCTTCTCAGAATTCTCCTAGAATGGTGGCCCTGCCTATACTTCCTGCCTGGCTACTGGACAATCAGCATTTTATTAAACTAATACAAATGACATCTTTACAGTGTATAAGAGCATTATCCCACAGCAGAGAACCTCAACTGAGAAAATGCCTAGATCACAGCAGCTTACAGGCTTCTCTGTGGCAGACTGTTAATTATGAATTTATATAGGAGGGCTTAGGCCACTGCAGGTAGTTCCATTCCTAAGCAGATGGTCCTAAAATTATGTTGAAAAGCTAGCTGAGTATAAGCCATCTTGCAAACTGGCTTGCAAGCTGTGTTACTCATGGTTCCTGCTGCACCTCTTTGGCTGTAGGTGACCTCCTTGGTCAGAGGCAATGTTGTGTGGAATAGCAAGCAAGCCTACCTTCAAGTTATTAACTAGACTTCCTAACTTGACTTCCACAAATGATGGGCTATGATCTGAAATTGTGAGGGGAAATAAACACTTTCCTTCTTAAGTATTTGTCAAAGTAACAGTAATGAAAATAGAAAACCTTCACAAGACCTGTCCAAGACCAAGCCAGAAAACATTTCAGCATGCATGGGGAGGGGCTCATCTCTAGCTCAGGAGCTACTGTGGCTGCTGGGAGAGAAAAAGTCTGTTTCTTCAAAGTATAGCCCATAGTAAGGGGCTCAAGCCCACATCCATGTACGTAAGTGTAACACTAATAAGCCTCTGGGTATAAATAAAAGGGTACAAACTTGGGAGGGGAGTATAGAATGGGATATGGAAGGAGTTGGAGGAGAATGAAGGATGAATAATATCTAAAAATACACTGTATATATGCATTAAAATAACCAAGGAATACATAGAAATAATATATATGCATGTATTCTTTGATTCAGTAGTCTACTCACAGAAATTTACTTAATGATACCTACAACAATATGGAAACATACATGAGGCTATCTATTGCAAGATTTGATAACTGTAATAAAAGAGTATCACTTAAAACTGAAAATCACCTAAATGTTCACATAGAGATCGACTAAATTAGGATACATAAACTAGAATACCATGTAGCTATAAAAAACAAGTATTCTATAGACTGAATGGGAAAAAAGTGTAAAATAGCATCCTTTGGTGTTAAGGATAAAGTGAAAACACAAGTATATATCTAGTATCAAAAGAAGTATAAGCCATAATCAGTAATTATCTGTATTGGATGGGAGAGGGCCAAAGGAAGGAAGGAGGAATACTGGAAAAAGTGGCACTTTTCTGTTTTTACATAGACTTTACATGCTGAGATATTAAAGTTGCATTGCTAAGAAATAAAAACCCAAATGTAGTAGGAAGTTGCTCATTCATTTCCTGGCCATCCAGACCTGAAATAATCACACAGAAACTATACTAATTACAACACTGCTTGGCTAATCATTTAAGTGTATTGCTAGCTAGCTCTTATATCTTAAATTAACCCATTTTCATTAGTTTATATTTTACTACGAGGCCCATGGTTTACAGGTAAGGTTCCCAGGTGTCTGTCTCTTTCGGTGGTTACATGGCATCTCTTTGACTCTGCCTACTCTCTCTATGTATCTTTTCCAGCCTGGCTATATTCTGCCCTGCTATAGGCCAAAGAAGCTTTTAAATAACCAATGGTAATAAAACATATTCACAGCATACAGAGGGGACTCCCACATCACCTCCCCTTTTCTCCCAAAGAGGAAAACAAGCTCAAATGAATGAACCCAAGAAATGTAATAAATAATGTAATGCTACCATATGAAAAACAAAAACCCAAAACACCTCAACCCTATGGATTAATGGGTATAGTATCTGACCCCAAGGTTGGTATGCTGAATGCTTGGTCCCTGATAAAAGGCAGTCAGAGGTCAGGCTTTTGGGAAGAGCTCTGACATTACGAGACCTCTGACACCATCAAGGGATTGTTTTACCATGGCAGCTGAAACTCACCTAGCACTCTGATCTCACTTCCTCCCCAAAGAAATGACACCCCCCACCAAGGATAAAACAGAGTAGACAGAAGGAGAGCCAGAAGTATCTCACTATCAGAAAATAAAAGATAAAGATGTTAAGGTTGAAGGTGGAGTGCCAAGAAGTCACTGGAGACTTCCTGAGGAAATCTTGCTGCCCCAAACCAAGACTACATTATCACTGAAGTAACAGGGAACAGAGAAGAAATACATAATTGACAATAGTGGGACCCTGTACAGACAACAGTAAAATATAATGAATAATTAAGGGAAACAGGAGGGCCGTTGTTTACTATATCTATCCAGTGAATGAAGAGAAGTGGAATAGGAAGAAGATTGTGTTCTAACGACCACAGAAAAGAGGGGTCCAGCCTGGAAAATCCAGGGGAGACAATATAAGGAAGAATGAGATATCTGCACAATCTTAATAAGAAGGCTTATTTGTTATAATGGAATAAAAGAGTAACTAGAAGAAAGATATATAAGAATATGACCTTACTCTTAACAACTATACCCTGGAGTTTTTAGTAAGAAAAGGCATAATATATGCTATGCATTTATCCTCAAACAGTTATAAAAATAATAAGCATTTATTGGCATAAGCTATTTTACATAAATAAGTACATAAATTTTAAAAATGGCTTCTGTGTATGGTATACTTTGTATATGTGCATATGTCCAGAGGCCAGAGCAGGACTCAATTATGCCTTCCTCTATTATTTGTAGTGTTATTTTGTTTGTAATCTAACAAATAAAGCTTACCTAAAGATCAGCATGCAGAGCTAAGATAATAGTCATAGAGGCCAGGCAGTGGTGGCACACACCTTTAATCCCAGCACTTGGAAGACAGAAGAAGATGGATCTCTGTGAGTTCAAGGACACCTTGGACTACATAAGATTGAATCTGTCAAAAAGAGAAACAGAACTCACACAAAGGTGATCCCAGCACTTGGGATCCTACGTCTTTAATCCCAGCATTAGGTAAGTAGAGACAGGAGTGACATGGCTGGGCAGAGAGGAATATAAGGCAGGAGGAGACAGGAGCTCTGAGGCAGACTCGGGGGACTCAGTCTGAGATGTAGTTTGAGGATTCAGTCTAAGCATGCAGTCTGAAGTTTTGGAGAGGATCGCCCCTTTAGTCTGAGGTAGAGGTAAGAACTAGTAGCTGGCTGCTCTGCTTCTCTGATCCCTCAGCTTTCATTCCCCAATATCTGACTCTCGGTTTTATTACTAAGAACAATTAGAATTCATGCCACAATTATTCTCTGCCTTATTCCCTTAAGACACTGTTACTGAACATGAACTCCACCATGTATTTTGCTTTGTTTTCTGCTGGGCTGGCTGTTTAATAAGCTCCCACAATCCACCTCTCTCCCCCAATAGAGGGATAACAAGCACAAGAAGCCACTCCCAGTTTCCACAAGCATGTTAGGCATTTGAATTCAAGTCTTCATTCCTGCACAGCAAGTACTCTTACCCACTAGGTCAACTTCCCAGTCCCCAAATAACTTTTAAAAATTTAGTAATTCTACCGTGTGTCTGTGTGTGTATGCCTACTGCATGTGTGTACATGTGCCAAGGTTGGAGTATGGAGGCCAAAGAACAGCTTGTGGGAACTGGTTTCCTCCTTTCACCATGTGGGCCAGTGATCTAAAGCATGTTATCAAGTTTGGTAGCAAGTGCCTTTACCTGCTAAGTCATCTTGCCAGGCCCTCAAACAACTTAAAATAGACAGCTACTGCACGAATGAAATGGTGTGAAGGAGATTAGGAGATTGTGCATTCAATACTGGTCCCCAGATAGGAAAGATACAGCTAAGACTATGCTATGAGTCTATTCCTTCTCTAACTGACTGGTCCACAGATGACAACTAAGACAACTTGGGAGTTCTTCCTTGAAAAGGATATAATCCGGGGCTGTGAGCACCTACATATAAACACATACATACCGTAAAATAAATCTTTTAAAAAATTTGGAGGGGAGTGGGTAGGTAAATTAATGTCTTTTCCTCTGCAACACAAAGTTGTAGTGGCCATAACTCTAACTAGAGACCTGTAGAGAGCAACTAGAGACAAAAAGCCTTGGAATTTTCAATCAAACCTTCTGATTCTGATTCTGTAAGCCAGCACACTCCCAATGATCAGCGTTTAACTTACGCTAATTTAAACTGGATCTGCACTGCATGTGACCAAACAAAGTCCTAACGTTCCCTGTTTAACAACTTTGGAGGCTGAGCAAAGCAACCTTACTTCTATAGTCTTCCTTTTTTAGCTTCCAGTTAGAAAAAAAAAAAGAAAGAAAACCACTAACTTGTAGGGCAGGGAGGGGAGGAAAGGAAGACTATTTGGGGCAACAAAATGAAACGATTTTATAATAAAACATGGGTCTACTGTTAAGAACATCCCCACTATGTACTTACAACACACAAGGAATTACCAACATACCAACTATATCAAATTCTAACCCTGTCTCTCTTGTACTCTACACGGCTTCATGAACTAAGATTTCGGGAACCTTCACTTACTGTCGTTTATATCAGATGGCTTTCCAAACAGAAACAAACCACAATATCAAGCACTCAACGGACAGGATTTCTTAAACTTCTCCCCCACCCCACCTCAGAGCCCAGGTCTTGACGAGAAGCATGTGTTAAAAAGTTAGTGCTGCATCTGGAGATGAGAAGACACATGACATTTAATTACAGGTCTTACTACTCTGTGCCTGCGGATCTGAAACATTGAATAGTGTATCTATGAAAACACATTATTACAAAGTAGTTCCTCATCCCATTTTAAGAATTAAAACCTTTACAGGGTGAGAATTACAACAAGCAAGAATGAATTACAATCATGATACTGAGAACAATTCCTGACCCCAGTCACAGCATCCACTGACAAGCAGAGGCTGAGGACTCAAGTGTGGGACCACCATTCCACTGGAGAAACAGCTCCTGAGAGAAGAGTTTCAGCCCAGCATCCCTGCAGGTTTTTATACTCCCAGCAGTATGCTCCTAAAACACAGATACTACCATGAAAAGGCTCATTTGCACATTTCATTCAACTTTCATTGTACCCAATTTAATTCCATCTATAAATAGAGAACAGATTTGGCACAGAAAATAAGGACACTGGTTAAAAGGCACTTGTTTTGGTACAGATGCAATCTGCTGTAGACAAAATGGAGCCAGATCTACGCTGCCTTGGAGGCTTTCACTGCTAAATCTGCAGCACCGAAACAAAGGCCAACATACGTTGGTGACAATAAAAACTGAAAAAGAACCACAACTTCTAAGATGAAGATGTAGTGTTTTACCAATTAAAAGCAACTAAAGATACAAATTTACACAGTTTAGGAGGGTTTCAAATGCACAGTGCAAGCAGTTCATTCACCACATCCTATTCCCCAAACTGGTTTTGACAACAACCTAACTAATATATCCACACCTCTAGCCAGACATTCTTGAAGGCTTAAGTAATGGATACTGAACCCTGGTAAGAAAGTCACTGAATTCAGATCTTTATATAACTCCATTATTCTTGTCTATACTTAACATATCTTTTTAAATTTAATTTTGGAACTTTTTTTTTAAATGTCATGTCTTACTATGCAAAGCAGGCTGGCCTGAAACTGGTAATCCTCCTGCCTTCGCCTCCCAAGTGCTGGGATTATAAGTATAAAAGTCAAATGTCTAAACTCAGTCAATGTTGTTTAAATTTTCATAAATTGTTTTCTGAGCATTTCTTATCTATAAACAATTCAGAGCTGGGTTCCGTTGTTTTGTTTAGGGTATATGTATATACGTTGCTGATACATCAACAAATGTATTCCACTATTGCTTTCCAACTTTTATTCTGAGACTGGGTGATCTCCCACTTAATCTGAGGCTCACTGATTAGGTTAGGAGGGCTGCTCAATAAGTTCCAGGGATCCGTCTATGCTCAACCCTTAATGTTGGGCTCACAGACATGTGCCATTACACTCAGTTTTTTATGTAGGTACTGAAGCTCTGATGCTAGGTCCTTAGGCTTGTATAGTAGGCACTTGACCGGCTAAGTTGTTTCCCAGCCTAAACCATCCTTGTCTTTTAGATAACACACCTCTCCTTGATCTGAAAGTACTAAATTTAGAGTTTTGATGATACAGGAATACGGCCTCAGACCTCCATACCTACTAGCATGACCTCTGGAGTGACCATTCCTTGCACTATTTTCAGGGTACAGGCAGGAAAAGGTAGAGAAGCTGTGGTTCCTCTGCTCCATTCTTGTGGAGCAGAGCTAATGTCAGTAATGCTAACTCTTTCCTCCACTCCTCCCAAGGGTTACCAGGCCCCCCATGAGAGGCACTTTCACTTCAGCTGCAAACGCAGGCCCTGCATGTGAGCTAAGCTGGGACTCCCCCACAGCCATTTATGTACTAGGATAATAAGATAGTACTGGCCTTTCTTGTTGAGAAATGTAGGAACATCTCTCATCTTTGAAGAAATGTATTCCCCTCTGTTCTCCCAATAGTTAGAATGGGCCGTGAGAAGAGAAACTAAAGTGTGTTTGGTCTACCATCCTAACGAAGTCCCCAAAGAACAACTGTTTAAATGTCTTGCTCCTTTACATTTAAGTCTTCTCTCTTCTACTAATTCCTTTAATACCTGGCTCAATATTCACCTCTTCCAAGGGACTTCCTAGGCGAGAAGTGAAACACTCCTAATCTTGTAAATCTTTCCAACTAATTTGTATATAATTGTATCAGGTACTTTCATTTATTGATATTTCTGTCTGAAGAGTGAGGCCATCTCTGGCTCACAGAGATTTTCAGCAACAAAAACACACGATACTTTTGTAATACCTTCTTTTCTTTTACTCATTAATAATAATACTCCAAAGAAAAATGTCTATAAACACAGCAAGCCACAGCAGGCACTAAAACTACAGTAGAATAATAGTTAAATGGGCATTTATTCAGCAATCCATACAGTATCTATTTTCTTAGAGATTTGGTAAGCGTCTTTAATGTCCCAAAGCCTACCTTAGACGGGGATGACGAGGAGCAAGCACTCCAGGTGCTCTTGAAAAGAATAAACAAACAAAAATCAGCAATGGGCCATTGAGCAATCTCCTGTTTTTGTTTTTAAATTTTTCAGTCGTGTATTAGAATACAGAAAATAAATACGAAGATGGATAAAGATTTTATGAATTCCGAATAGGGACCATGGAACCCTCTGGGATTTATGGTTAGTAGGGAAAGAGTCTAATGGCTTACAGAGATTTGGAGTTTCCTTTGATGAATTTTGTGTTCTGAGGCAGGGTTTTTCTGCATAGCCCTGGCTGTCCTGGAACTAGCTCTGTAGACCTGGCTGCCTAGAACTCAGAGATCTACCTGCCTCTGCTTCCTGAGTGCTGGGATCCAAGTTGTCCCCACACCAGGCCCATTGCTGATCCCAATGTTCCTACAGTGAGATGGAAGAGACAGGAAAATCCCTTGAAGCACATGAAGCAGCTGAGTTTAGCATATGCAACAACTGACTATAGAAAGATTCTGCCTCAAACAAGATGGAAGTTAAGGACCAACACTAGAGGCTGTCCTTGGTGTGTCCCCAAAACACACTATATGTGCTATGGCACTCATGTACCCAACACAGATTTTTCAACAGAAACAACTTTACCAATAGAATCTACAGAGCTTAAAAACCGGCTTCAATAAGCAAGCATCTATTCTAAACAAAGAAGAAAGGCTGGACTTCATACAGTGACAGCTGTTCACTTTTCCTGCTCCATACTAGCAGTTGATAAAGTAGTACTCAAGGTATTGCCAATGTCTCTGTAGTCACAAGACCTGGAGTTTGAGCTTTCTAGAAGCAACCAACACAGATGAGAAGAAGGCGGCAAAAGTTTTCTTCTAAAATGCTACTAAGCTTACTGCATTTGGGAGAAAAAAAATCTCTATGTTAACAAAGCAAAACAAACTGGGGAGAAACGCTGAAGCAGAGAACAGGGCTGATGAAACCAACCACATTTTCTTTCTTTTTTTGGACTTCTTAAGAAAAATCTATTTATTTATTTATTTATCCATTCATTCATTCATTCATTCATTCATTTATTATGTATACAATATTCTGTCTGC
>LOJH01020965.1:0-20505 GCA_001685095.1 Ellobius talpinus | reverse complement strand
TCTCCTTCTCCTTCTCCTCCTCCTCCTCCTCCTTCTCCTTCTCCTTCTTCTTCTTTTCTTCTTCTTTCCACTCTATATTTTATTTCCATCCTTTTACCAGTTTGAGTGGTGTGCAAGTACTTAATCGAGGCCTCAGAACAG
Source organism: Ellobius talpinus (assembly GCA_001685095.1). Lineage (NCBI taxonomy): Eukaryota > Metazoa > Chordata > Mammalia > Rodentia > Cricetidae > Ellobius > Ellobius talpinus. The sequence goes on along the minus strand of LOJH01020965.1, from coordinate 20,364 downwards.
TGACGTTCATTTGCAGGAAGTTCTTCTAATGAAGAGCTCATCAAGGGAGCCCTTTCTAAAATCTGTCTTTAGACTGTCTTATGTGTATGAGTGTTTTTGCTGAAGTCAGAAGAGGGCATTGGATCCCCGGGAACTGGACTTAGAGGTGGTTGTGAATCGCCATGTGACTAAACCCAGGTCCTCTCCATAGCAACAACTGCTCTTAACCACCGGGTCCTCTCTCCACTCCATCTTTCTTCATATACTCAATTATGACCAGAAGAAAAGCTAGACCTTTAGGGACGTCTTTGATCACACAGTATTGGGGATGTAGGAAAGTGTTGGTGGAAGTGAGGGTTTAGGGCGGGTCAAATATGGAATTAAACTGAGAGGCAGTGAGGTTGCTGGGCCTGCGTCTAACTGAGAAGATTCTGAAATGAAAAAGAAAGTAGGGTGGAGCAATCCAAACTATACCAGAACAGGGAGGCAGAGTCATGGGTGCCTGTTTGTCACAGCCTGGGTCATCAAGTCCCTGAATACTGTTGAGTGGAAGAATGATAAAATGACCCTATGTCTTAGGAAATGAATTTGGGATCATCAAAAGGAATTATTGTAAGGAAAACAAAATGGGGAGAAAACCCAATGAGAGAACTATGAAAAGTAAAGCTGCCACCTGCGTAACACCAGGGGGCGCCATGGCTGGCAGCTCATCCATTGCATCTGTGACCGACGTGCCCTGTGCTTTATATGGATTATTTGAAGAGAGAAAAGCTATTTTATCCCAAATCAATAGTTTCTTCACATTCGAAACCACACGTGACTTGCCCGTTTCCAGTTCTTCCCTCCAGGAAGTCCTCCCTGACCCTCCAATGGAAAGTTCTATGTAATTTAAAATGTTTTACTTGAATCCCATTTTCCAGGGATTTCAGTTACATGTTTTCCCCTAAGTAAGCCCTAGGATCTTGACCTAAGCCGTATGATAACATCAGGAATATTTTGGAAGGCAGACATGAGAACTGGCCAGTATTTATTTTGCCTATCACTAGCCTCGGTACTTTGAAAATTTTAAGGAAGGATCCCTGTATTCCATTCTAAGTATTTAATAAACAAGCAGAAAATAAAATTCTATAATGGTGAAATATTTGTGGGCCAGACAGGTGTCATTAATTGGGTCGTCCAGGAAACAGACTTTGACATTGCATATATTTGAGCATCTTTGGGGACAGTGCCAGGGACAGCCCCACCAGGTATGGGGAAGCACAACAGAGACCTCGGCCAATACTTCTGAGTTCAAGAGCCAAGGTGGCCTTTCAGAGGGTCCCAGTGACAGTCAGGCAAAGTGCCAGGGCTTACCCCTCCACCAAGCAGTGACTGAATGTTGGCTGCCCTGGGATCTGAGCATAAAATTTGAGCAAACCAGCTTCCTGTCACCAGTGACAGGTCCTGAGTATTCACATTTAGCTGTTAGTCTCTGACTTCAGTTCTTCAGGGGATCGCAGCATCACACCACAGTATCTGCCACTGCAGTAGTGTGTGTGGTGTGTGTGTGTGTGTGTGTGTGTGTGTGTTTTACATGTATACTATGTATACTGTAGTGGGGTTCAGGCAAATTTTCTTTTTACATTGTTTCTGGGTTGCCCGAGTGAGAACCCTTTTCTCGTGGCCAGTGAACACCTTCAATGAGTCAGTCTATTCAAGGGAGTCTTCAGAGTGGAAATTCCCTCATAGGTGAGCTCAATAGGAAAGATCATCTTAAGGGAAGTAGGAAGTACTGTGCAGAGATGAGAGAGGAGGAAGTAGGAAGTACTGTGTAGAGATGAGAGAGGAGGAAGTAGGAAGTACTTGCAGAGATGAGGGAGGAGGAAGTAGGAAGTACTTGCAGAGATGAGGGAGGAGGAAATAGGAAGTAACTGTGTAGAGATAAAAGAAACGATGGTAGCTGTTTGAAATACCACAACCAAATGAGGGGACAACAGGAAAGTTCAGGATGGCATTAGGAACTAGAGACTAGGGGTTCTATGAAAAGTCTCTAATCCTCCAAGATCTCTATTTTACTTATTTTCATTACCTTATCCAGTACTCTTAGATGAAAATGGCCTTGTGTTTATCTTGATGGATAGCCTATAAGCAGGAATGTGCAAATATGAATCTCTCTTTTATCCACGTAGGCATTGAGCATTAATTGAGCAGTAACTATATTCCTAAGCAAGATGCTTGAAGTACAAGATGAGGAAGATTCAGTGTCTGCCTGCAGGGCGCTCAGTCAGGAGGACAGAGTTAAAATGGGATTAGGATGGCACAGATTGGCAGTCCCTGGGCACCACGTGGAGAAGGGGGTGGGGCTTCCTGAAGGAAGTTTGAAGGACTCAGCAGGATTGGAAGTAGGCAAATCCAGTGTGTTTTTCCCCCTTAATATTGTGGCAAATCTCTCTACTTAACTTAGGTCTTTTTAACCTATGAGAAGACTTTTGTACCATTTCGCATAAAGATGTTACCCACTGTCCATGAGCTGATTTCTAGATACTTCATGCTGTTCACTGTTTTTGAGGAACATTTTATTGTATATCCTATAACTGTTGGCTATATAAAATACCTCAGAGTTTGGCAGCTATGTCCTGCAACACCATAGTACTCTCCAACTGATTCTAAGAGTGGAGATTCCATTGTTTGGGTGAACAATCAAAAGCATAAACAGTGGTGCTCGATGTCATATTTCCAGTCGCTATGTGTTCTTCCCTTCTGCATGCTCACAACCTTCCAATAGCTCGTTAATCTATGACTCCCCAAAGGGGTTACTATTGGTAAATGTGTGAATCTGTTGGTGACATCTGAACCCTCATGATCCAGTCATTTCCCAGAGGCCCCACCTGAGCACTACTACCCTAGGACCAAGCTGTCAACACATGAACCAGGAGGAGTGGCACTTTATATCCTAGCCACACCAATGGGAATCTTATCTATGCACATACACATATGTTCATGTTGATATGTATGCAGTTGTATGTGTGTTCACATGAGTGTGGAAGTCAGAGGTCAGCCTTGAGTGTCATTCCTTGGTCACTATCCACTTCGTTGGGACATAGTATCTAGCTGGCTTGGTGAGCAGTGATTCAGCTATGCTGTCTGGCTAGTGAACCCCAAGAAGCCTCCTGTCTCTAGCTCCCCAGGGCTGGGATTACATACCGCCATGCCCAGCTCTTTGTTTCTTAGAGGTTGCTGGGGAATGACTTCAGCACCCATGGAAAACCTCAGCACTTAGAGTCGCAAGGCAACCCCATCACCAACTGTGCCATCTGCCCCACCCATTTTCTTTCTCTGTAGTTGGATCTGGTGTTTGAGAAGAGCAAGCTGTGGCATTGGGTGACTAGTGTCTTGTCAGGGCAGTGACCAGCGGTATTGGTCTGCTCAAGCTTTCTGTCTGTTGGCTCTAGCTCTCGTTTTATTTAGGTGAGCACTGAAGGAAAGAAAAAGACCCACCTGGGGGTTACAGGATAATAACTGTTGTCCCTGCTGCTGCTGAGAGACAGCACCCCATTACTGGACCAGCAGAATGTGTGTTTCCGTGAAGGGGGACATAGATGTTCCTTCTCTCATCAGTGACTCTGATTGTCCCAACGAAGGGTTCCTGAGAGGCGGCTTCTGTGGGTCTGTGTATCAGAAACTCACTGACATCTTTACCTGTGACTGTGACAATGACTCTTGGCTCTGCCCCTGGCTTTTCTTGGTCCCTAGGCTGCCCAGGAACAGTGCTTCAGAAATGACTTCTTTGAAGAAAATACAGTTGCTCTAAGCTTAGGTTGTCTTTCTGTGCCCTTGGCTGCAAACAGCAGCCTATCACTAAACCAGAAGATTAGCTTTTAGAGGTAGATACCACATAGCTCCCCAAAGAGCTTGCTGGAAGCTGTAAAGAGTCGGGAAGTCTATTATGAGGACCCCCTGTTGAAACCTGGCTGGAAATGGTACTGAGGGCTGTGTTACATATCTTCTTAACATTAAAAAAAAAAGTCCCCACTGAGTGAGAATTATAAAGCATTGCCAGTGGAGTGTGCTGTGCCCCAGCAGGAAGTGGCCTTGGGTTCCAAACAAAGGTTTTTCCACTTGAGCTGTGTCTTTCTCCACTGGGGGGAGGGGGGAGGGTATCTGGGGGTTTCCAAAGGTTCATCTCCTGGTTCAAGGCAGAATTTTGGTTTTGACTATGAAATGGAAGACAAGCAGGAACCACAGGCATTCTGCACCCTCAGGGAGACAGTATTTTAGAGGGGACCACACATAGCTAACCAGACAGATATTCACTAGAATTTCAGTACCCCAAATTCTAACCTTGGTAGTTGTGTGACTGTGGCCCCTTTAATACTGTGTAACAGCCCTGTGAGTTTTCATCCCCGTTGTAAATATGAGAATGCCTGAGATCAAAAAACTAACTTAGCCCAGGTTACGCGGTAGCTAAGAAGCCTCCAGATTCCAGCCCTTGAGTTCCTGTTCTGACTTCTTTCAGTGATGGACTACATACAATATGTAAACCAAATAAACCCCTTCCTCCCAAACTTGCTTTTGGTCGTGATGTTTCATTTGCAGCAGTAGATGGCCTAAGTAGGACAGTCGCACATAAGAAAACAGCGAGAGTTGGCCCCATGTACCTGCAATTATGGAGGATCCCCACATTGACCCCATGAGCTGCTTGTCCTGCTAGGGTATGAGAGGGGCCTCCCTGGGAGTGAGAAGGGGGCCCACAGTGATGGAGATGTGGATGAGCCGCTAGTCATTCTGCCCATGTTTACTGAGTTCTCTAGTGAGCAGGAGGCTGTTCTTAGCTTTCGCTTGCAAAGAAAAGCAAGGCCCTTTGGTACCTGCTGCAGCAAGTCTAAACTCTGTCTTCACGCTTCCATGGCAAATGTTTTAACTGCTGAGTTATCTCCCCAACTGTTTTTGAGGCAGGGTCTCATGTAGGTCTGCCTGGCCTCAAACTGACAATGTATTTAAGGATGACCTTGGATCTTCCTACCTCCACTTCTGGGTGCTCGGATCATATTGTGGGGTGCTCACCTCCTCTGACCATGTTAGTCTGGATAGTTTGACTGACTCAGAGCTGGGCACATGAAGCATAGTATGATTCATAGATACCCCCAGTTATTCTTTTGTGATATTAATTGACATGCTTTCTTCCCCCAAACCCTCACTCCATATCCCAAACCTCCAGTATTCAGCCTCTCTGTAAGCTTCTCTTTGCTTTTCACGCGTCCTGTCCCATCCAGATCAAATCCATGTTGCCTGCAGCAGCCAGCTCACCCTTAAGATGTGCTGACCAAAGCCTGGGTACTTGCTGCCTTATTTCCTCTGTGCTTTGCCCACACAACAGAGTAGGAGCATCTGGGCCTTTGGATCTAGGGAGGCACCTTTGCACATGTGGCCAGGTCCCCCATGTACTCAACCAGGGGCCTCTGTCCACCCTTGGCCCAGTATCTGTCTCCTGCCGTAAGTTTGAATGTTTGGATAGTTTCCACTCTACAGGCTCCAGGCGTATATGCCTTTGGAAGCTGGCTCCATTTCTATCACAGTTGTCCTCTTCTTTAAATGTGTTGCTATCTAACTGTTCTCTGAAGCACCCCACACACACCATAAAACAGAAACTAAACAGACCAAAAGTAAATAAGTAAATAAGTTATGAGTATCTTTAATGAGTTCTCGCTGTCTTAATGGGGGCTTCAGACGAACCCTTCGCAGGGAAATGGATGAGCACATGGCTGTTTGCGGGAGGGGAAGCAGGCATGCTAAGATGGCTGGGAGCACCGCTCTGTCTTGTCACGGCACCGCCTTTGATCTTTAATTTGAGCCATTCTAGGCAGGGCTCAGTGCACTCTGAAAACACGCTGTGTGATTAAAAAATGTGCACTCCATCAGCCAAAACATTTGTTTATATTTTACCCACAATTTCAGGGTTCTTGTTTCTTGTCATGCTTTCCCTGAGAACTTTCTTTATGTAATTAAAGAGGTGTGAGCACTCTGAGCGTGGCTGTGCAGGAGAATGTGAAGCTGGGGTCCCCAGTCTGAAGACAGAGAGCTGCTTCACCCCGCCCTCTCAAGTGTGGAAGCCATAGAACATGGCCAATTGGCTTCCATTGCATTGTTTAGGGAATGGCCACAGGAGGTTGGGAATGCAGCTCCATGGTGTGTGCCTTGCTCTGCATGCCCAAGGGGAAAAAAAAGGAATGGTAGCAGCAGCCTAGGATACCCAGGCAAGAAAGAGCCTCACAAAGACTAAGGCCCCTAAGCAGGGCCCTTTGGATCCCTTGGGAAATCGGAACTCATGAATGCACGTCTCCATTGCTGACAGTGACTTCTCAATAGTAAACCATCCTTTGCCACAGAGCAGCCCTGTGCGTTGGAGGATGCTCCGCAGCATCCGCAGCCTCTACCTTCATCCACAGCCCCTGTCCACCAGATGCCAATAGCATATCCTCACTTGCTGCAGGTTGTAGAATCAAGATTATCTCTAGACACTTCCAGATGTAGCCTGGGGTGAGCAGACTTCCCCCAGCGAAGAGCCACTGCACCAGACAGGCTGCATAAGGAGCTCCCGGAGGAAGGGGCAGGGTCTGCTGGCCAGAGCAGTGGGCATACAACATGATGTCCTGAAGAACGCTGAACTGGTCACCACAGGCAGGCGTGCACGGGGCCGAGTAAGGCTATCTTGGGACTAAGAGTTGAGTACCCATCACCTTCAAAGTCCCCCTCCCCCTGCCAAGATGGTTCTAGCATATACTCAGGCAGAGAAAGACCTTTGGGAGGAGGAGGGTAACTACATGGCCTCTGTGGGCTTGGGAGTCAGAAAGGGAAGGGAAAGAAAGAGCGACAAACAGCCTTACCAAATGCCTATGTCTCTTTTCATGGCCTAGCTTAGTGGCTGGTAGAACTCAGGAGATGAAGAAGGCCCGTGTTGTTTTCTTTTTTTAATTCTAGGGTATCAGGGAAAGAAGAGCTGTGGTGACTTCTGGGTGACACCTCATATACAGTGTTGCACTTAGCTCCGGCTGTTGACTTAACACAAACCTAGAGTCACCTGGGATGGGGAAACTCACCTGAGAAATTGCCTTCATCATGTTGGCCTGCGGACATGTCCATGGGGCATTTCTCACTATTGTTAATTGGTGTAGGATGGCCCAGCCCACTGTGGGCAGTACCATCCCTAGGCTGGGAGACAGCACTCTTCTGTGGTTGCTGTTTCGGTTTCTGCCTCCAGGTTCCTGCCATCTTGAGCTCCTGCTCCAACTTCCCTTGATGATGGAGTGGAGCCTCTAAGATGAAATAAACCCTTTTCTCCCCAGGTTGTTTCTGGTCATGGTGTTTATAACATCAGCAGGAAGCAAAGAACAACCAGACTGTGAGAAGAGAGTTCCTTAAGGGGAAGAAAGGGTCTTAGGGACTGAGACTTGGAAGCTCTGGGAAGAAAAACAGGCAGAGATAGGGCCAGAGGGAGCGGTGTAGCATCAGCCCTTCTTGGTTCCCGTGGTTCTAGTTAGCAGGGAGTTAAGAAGGGCTTCAGCATATCGGCAGAGGGCAGTGAAGAGCTCGCTGTGTAAGGCAGAGAACCTGAGCTCAATCTCCATGTTAAAAATCTCGGTGCAGTGATGTACGCTTGTAAACCCAACTCAAGAGAAGTGGAGACGGGTGGATCCCTGGGGCTTGCTGGCCAGCCTAGTGCGATCAGCAAGTTCCAGGCCAAGGAAAGACGCTGTCTCAACAAGATCTGAGACATTCAAGATTGACGTCTTGCCTCCAAATGTGTGCCTGACACATGTACATGCATCCATGCACAGAGAGAGAGAATAGTCTTGGGCATCTTGTGACAACCCGCTGTTTACCTTTGATGTGTAAGATTCATGCTAATAAGAGAAACCAAGAAAATAAGATGCTTTAGCATTCTGGTTTCTAGGTTTTCAATCACAGCACCCAGGGCCCCAAGCTACAAAATGTGTGACCATTTCACACTGTTATTTCTGCTATCACAAGGAGATGGTGCATTTTGTTTCTGTATTCATGTCTTATTAACTGAAATGGCTTAGGGAAATGAAATGGCTTGACGTCACTGGGCCTCAGTTTTCCCATCTATCAAGTGAGAAATCATCAGAACTACTTCTGAGCTGACAAAGAATTCAGTAAGATAACCCCTGCCAAGCATGGAGGCCAGAGGCCATGGCTCAAGGGACATCAGCTACTACCACTAGTTATTCTTGGGCTCTGACATGCAGAGATCGAAAAGTCCTGTTCTGTGTTCCATGGAAATGGTTTCTGAACATCTACCTCCCCTTCCTGCCTCTGTTGGCATAGCTTGGTCTTTGCCACCATTCATCCTTCCTAGGATGTCTACCTTTCTCTGCCACTCAAATGACCTTTGTCCAGGTGACTTGACCATTTCCTGAGGTTTTCTGCAACCAGCAGGCTAAAATTCAAATGCCATGTGGTTGGAACAGATCCATAGGCTCTTCTGTGGTCCCCCAGCATGCTGGAATTGTTAGCTGTGGTTCCTATGACCAGAGAGTGCTGATTAGCTGATTGGCTTCTCATGCCCCGGTTCTGAATGCATGTTTGCTTTCAAGCAACTCTGAGTGTTGGTAAAATGGATTTCCCTGTCCATCGTTTATGTGTTTTGGATGAAAATGATGCACTTTTTTCCCATACAAAGTTTTAAATACAAAGTTTGGTTTTCCTGGCAAGTGTTAGGCGTGGTTTGGAAGCGTTGCCTGGGCCTGATAAATCTCTCTCCTGCCGGACCCTGTTTATTGGCACTAGCAAGACAACTTCTCAGGCAGCTTCCACACGAGATTTTTTTTCCTGGTGATGCAGATGCAGATGATGAAGGCTAGTTCATGAGTGAGGGGAAGCTGAAGTCAGGGTTCTTTCTGCTCTCGTCTGAGCCTATCCCTGCCGCAGTCCACGAACAACAGGCTGCGTGTGAGGCAGTTGTCTTGTGCAATGGTCGTTTTCCTCGCGTCTCCACAGTTTGACATCTTACTTGACAACATGCCCTTCATTTGAAAGTGAAGTTGGAACAGGAAAGAAAAGAGAACATAAAAGAAGAGAGACATAAAGGACAAATGGCCTGAGGTGATGGCACAGTTGGTAAAGTGCCCACTGGGCAAGCATGAGGACCTGGGTTCAAATCCTCCTTAAAAGCCAGGCAAGGTAGAGTCTGTAACCCTGGCACTTGAGGGTAGGAGTTGGGGGGAAATGGACAAATATTTGGGGCTCACTCTCCAGTCAGACTGGCCAAATCAGTGAACTCCAAGTGCAGTGAGAGACTCTGTCTAAAAAATAAGATGAAGAACAACCTAAGACAACACCTGCCAATGACTTCTGGCACAAACACATGCGTACATACACACTGGAGGGCTCATTACTACCTGTAACTCCAGCTCCAGGGCTGCCCTCTTCTGACCTCTGTAGGGATCTTACTCATATGCACAAACTACATGCAGAAAAACAGATACATGATTAAAAATGATAAAAAAAGTCTTTTTGCCAGGCAGTGGTGGCACATGCCATTAATTCTAGCACTCGAGAGGCAGAGGCAGGCGGATCTCTGTGAATTCGCATCTACAGGCTCCAGAGCTACACAGAGAAACCCTGTCTTGAAAAACCAAATGATGATGATGATGATGATGACGATGATGATGATGATGATGGTGATGATGACGACGATGATGGTGATGATGATGATGATGATGGTGATGATGATGATGATGACGATGATGGTGATGATGATGATGACGATGGTGATGATGATGATGATGACGATGACGACGATGATGATGATGATGGTGATGATGGTGATGATGATGATGGTGATGATGATGATGATGATGATGGTGATGATGATGATGATGTCTTATTAAAAAAGAAATGTCCCTCCCATGCAACTGCATTTGTGTGGATACTATTCACCTTCCTTCCAAGCTCCCCTTCTCCATAGCCCTCCCCTCAGCATCCGGTAGCCACTCTTCATTCATTAATCTTCATCTCCACATTTAAGTGAGAGCATGTGGCATCTGCAGCAGTATTGCTTTTGAAGGGGCGAGTTCTGAGTCCTCGGCTGTATAGCTTTATGGATTATTTGCAGCCGTCTCTGCACTGCACTTTCTCAATGGGGTATATAACAAGCAATGCATCACACTGGTGTGTCTTCCCCTTTGCTGGACTGTGCAGTAAGCAGCTGAGAGGAGACTCAGAGAAGCATGATGGGTGGGAGCAAAAGACCAGGCTCGTAACCCCACTCTGGTCCTAGCTGTGCTGCGTACCCACTCCCTTGCTTGGGAAAGTCCCTCCTTGGCTCTTCTGTGCAAAATTAAGTTTTGTCAACTGTCAAAGAAGGACCCAGAGGAACTTCCTAACTGGGCTATGAAGAGCACTGAGTGGGATGTGTGAAGCTCCTTGAAGGACACATGGGATGCTCAGTCTGCGGAAGCTGCTGCAGCCATGAAGATGAGTCGCCAGTGTTCCTTGAGAGCAGAGCATGTGAGTGTGTGTGTATGTAATGTGTATACATGTGTTAAGAGTATGTGTGAATGTGTTTGAGTGTATGTTTGAGTGTATGTATGTGAATGTGTGTGTGTGCGCGCACTTGAATGTGTGTGGGTGTGTATTTGAGTGTATGTATGTAAATGTGTGTGAGTGTGTGTATGTGTGAATGTGTGTGTAAGAGTGTTTGAATGTGTGTGAGCATATGTATGTGTATGTGTGTGAAAGTGTGTGAGCATATGTATGTGTGTGAATGTGTGTGTAAGAGTGTGTGAAAGTGTGTGAGCATATGTATGTGAATGTGTGTGAGTGTGTGTATGTAAATGTGTATGTTTCTGAGTGTGTGTGTTATATGTGATATGTTCGTTCATGTGGGGTCAAAGGTCACCATTACATGTCTTCCTCAATCACTTCCAAATGTCTTTTTGAGACATGGTTTCTCTCTGAGCCAGGAACTCACTGACTGGCTAAATTGAATGGCCAGTGAACTTCAGGGCTCCTCCCATCTCTACCTCTCCTGTGCTAGGATTACAGATAAGTGTGGCCATGCCTGGCTTTTTATGTGGGTGCTGGAGATCTGAACTCAGGTCTTTAGGCTTGCGTGGCAGGCATGTGGTCCAATAAGCCATCTCTTAGGTCTCTGGACAAGCAACATTCTTAAATCCCCATGTGATTTGGAAGGGGTTCTGCTCAGACCAAGGACCCTGGTTGAAGAGGGAACTTGGAAACAGTCTCACTGACAGGACAGAAGGAGCAAGTGGAAGAAAGGTTATGTTAAAACAAGAGAGTAAAATTCACTTCAGAGGTCAGAGGCAGAGTTTCTCAAAGGAGAAGGCTAACTGCCATGCTCAGGGCAACAGCGGGGTGGAAGGGAGTGACCACCCCATGTAAGCTGGACCATTACCTATGTGGGGTCTCTCATGAGGACACCCCGCCTTACTGCACTTGAATCACTCCATTCTTTTTTCTCTTTTCTGATTAGTGGCTCTTTAAGGGCCGCTCCACACCACCACAAATGAAAACCATCCTAATGGCTCTCTGCTGGGCTGTGGTTTGCTCACCGTTGTTTGTGCACAAAAGCCCGATCCCATTAAGATGGTCAGATACTTCCTGCCATCGCGTGGCCTTGTGCTCACAGGCATTCAGTGCTATTTAAAGCCCCTTCTTTACAAAAACTATGCTTCGGTCACATTTGTGCACAGCCCATTCATTAAGGCCAGACTTGAAGCTCTCTGAGCTGTCACTCCTGTTAGCTGACTGCAGCATAGAGGACTGCATTTTCCCGGGAGATAATTTGGACATGGGAGAAGAGCCAAGGGGTCCTTGACTCCACACAGCACTTACCTTGACTTCCAGGCTTGTAATGAAAAAGCTTCTTAGATAGAAGCGGACAAAAGGACTCTTTCATGGAAGCTAACAACATTCTCTGCCAAACAGGAGATTTATTGGGTGGGAATATGGACACACACACACACACACACACACACACACACACACACACAAACACTTTGTCTGAGGCACCTTGGAAAATGAAAATCTATCTGGGAAAAGTAATCATGAGAGAAGATAGTCTTGAAGATAACAACTCAGTTATCTGAGATTAAAAATGGATCAGTTCACAACCATGCTCTACTAGAAAGCAAAAGAATTGAATGTATTTTCTCTTCTGTCTTTCTCTGTAGGAAACCCATGGTTGCTTGGTTGGAAAACATGGCCTAGTTATCAAATGGTTTAATTAATAGCAAGTCAATGGGGCATCTCCATCATGCCCCTCTGCCTATGGCTGAGAGGAAGAGAGGGAGAGGGGTTATGAGAGCCAGAGGCAGGGGACTGTACTAAAACTGCTTTCCAGACACACAGGACAGTTGCACATATGAACTGACAGGGCCTGTGATGACATACACAAGACCTGTGCAGGATGAAGCCAGAAAACACCCGTCATGGAAGGGGAAGGTGGTCAGGAAGACCACTCCTAGCCGAGGAGCTGCTGGCAACTGATGGCCGTCAGGATGAGGATAGTCAGTTTCCTTCAGGGGTGTGGCCCTGCAATGCTGCCCAGCTCTAGCAGATGCTCCTGTGCCCATGCACATACTGGCAGCACTAAATGGACTCTGGATCTGAAACAAAACAAAACAAAAAGGAGATAGCACATGAAAATGGGAGGGAAAGATTGGGGAGATGGGGAAGGAATTGGAGAGGAAAGAATGGGGTGGTCTTGATCAAAACACATTACACGCATGAATGAAGTTCTCAGCAAAAAAGGGCCTCCAGAAACCATGCTGTGCAGAGATCGCCCAGAATTAGTACACATATCCTTTCCCTGATTGGTACGGAGTAACAGTGTTGAGCCAGAGGTACAGGCAGGGTAATAATCACAACCCTAACAATGAGGGAATTCATGTTTACTGGGGATTTATATTTGAACATTTTAAATGTTGGCACTTGATGGATTTTCACATTTGGTTCTTGGAAACCTATGAAGTAGGTACCTATTTTAAAGATTTTAAGTTTTCATTTTTAATTATGTATATATGTGGGGGAGGGGTGGTGTGGATATATGCTAGTGAGTATGGGTGCCACAGAGGCCAGAAGAGAGCGTTGGATCCCCTGAGGCTGGAGTTGCAGGCAGTGGGGAGCCACCTGTTACTGGTGCTGGGAACTCTAGTTTGGTTCTTTAAAAGTGAAATAGGAAAAATATTTGTTGCTTCATAGGCTCTTGCAAAGATGATGAAATGTCAGTAGAAGAGCAATTACACTTATCCCATCCCTGCTCTTCCTTTATATTTCAATTATCTATTATTATTATTATTACATTGCCCATTTGCAACACAAATCTAAATGCAGTAAGTTCAATCCCACAATTATCTAAACTCATATCTCTTTATTCTTGAAATAGGACATTCTGTAAACTGGGTGGAAATTGTAGCCTTAAGAATTGTGCTTGATTCAAGAATTATCACCACCTAATGTGTGCTAGTTCTGAGAGGAAGACAGAGTCAAATCCTGCATGTTTTTTTTCTCAAGAGAATTAGTTGTAATGGGCAGGTGATCATGCCAGGCTTTAAATATGTTAAACATCTTACTGTTGAATGAAGTTGTAAAACAACAGAAAAGTATAATTTCAGGTTGGGGAGATGACTCAGTCAGTAAAGTGTTTGTCACTCAAACTTGAGGACCTGAGTTCAAATCCCCAGATCCATGAATATTGTTGTATATGTCTGTAACCCCAGTATGAGGGGCCAGGGATGAAGACAAACTGACCCCTCATTGACCAACCAGTTCCAGGTTAATTAAGACCCTGTCTCAGAAAATAAAATGGAGAGTGATAAAAACAGCTGATGACAGCCTCTGGTCCGTGCCCACATGCAAACATGCACATACATAAACATGTACACATATGTATGCCACATAAGCATATACCCAAGGAAAAGCTTTGCATAGTTGTGACTTAAAGGATGAGGCTGGCTGTTCTCATCCCTGGTTCTCTTGTGTGGTGGTGTGATGATGGGGGTGGGGTAATGGTTGATGTGGGGCGTGGTGATGGATTGTAGTGGTGTAGTGATGGGGATATGGTGACTGGGTGTGGGAATGTGATCATAGGGTGGGAGGGTGATGGGGTGTGGGAGCGTGGTGTAGGGATGTGGGGTGTAGTGATGGTGTGGGTGTGGGGGTGTGGTGAATGGGGTGTGGGGATGTGGGGTGTGATGATGAGAGTATTGTGGTTTGGGTTTGTCCATGTGTGCTGCAGGATGTCAGGTGACTCTGCCTTAATACCTTCAGCCAGGGTCTGTCATTAAACTGGAAGCTCACTGTTTGTATAGGATCTGCCTGTCTCCGCCCACAGTGTTGGGGAGTTGGAAGTGGCACTGAATATGAACAAGATATATTATATGAAATTCTTGAAGACAACAAAAATATCATTTTCAAAAAGAAAACATTAGTACATAAAGCTGGGGATATGAGTCAGTGGTAGAATACATATCTAGCATAGTTAATCCCCAGTAACATTTTTAAAGTTACTATTCAATTATTAGTACTGTTTTAAAAATATGCTTTAAATACGTTGACGTAGAACCTTGGAGTTTGTTGAAAGCCAGTGACCTTTCTCACTTAGCAGGCATCTTTAAGGTGTTAAATTCACACTGGTAGTGTGCTGGGATCCCAGCGAAGAGCATCAGAATTAGGCTGGTCCCCAAGTCTGATGGACCTTGGCTGGACTGGATGCCCTCTAGTTTTCCTTCCACTTTGAGACACTGGGGCTCTGGCATTCTGACCCAGCGAGAATGCTGATTAGCCTGAGTGTTACCATGATAAGCCGTACCTTCTTCTCTCACACAAAAGTAATTCTTCTCTATGTTGTGAAAATCTTCTGAAATGAAATTTTAGTTACAGTTTCAAAAAAAATAATAGCTATATTTTAGTTCAAATTCATTTTATTTTTGTTCCTATCCACTTTAGAGGGGTTTACATAGAGCAGAGAGCGCCACCCTTCCACAAAGACACCAACACCTCCAAAGCTTAAACTCTGCAGGCTCCAAATTTGATATTCATTGCCAATGAAATCAAGGTCCAATGCCATTCTTTCTTTGGATATGTCCCTTGACATCTCAGCTTGTAACAGGGTGAAAACTCAGTGTCTCGTGTGTGTGTGTGTGTGTAGTATGCATGTAGTGTGTGTGTAATGTGTGTGTTTAGTATATATATATATGTTTTTAGTGCATGTATGATGAATATGCCTGTGAAGGCCAGAGGTCAATGTCATGTGCCTTCCTTGGTCATCTTCCTCTTAATTTATAAAACAAGGTCTCTCATTGAACCTGGAGTATACTGATTCAATAGACTGGTTGGCCAGCTGGCTCTGGGAGTCATCCCATCTACCTGCCCACTACAGGGATTAAAGGAATATACCACCACCACATTTGACTTTACCTTCAAGTGGATGCAGGGCCTCCAGATGTGGATCCTCTCTCATGCTTACCACTCATTACTCTCATGCATTTTACCACTGGAGCCATCTCCCCAGATCCTGGTACCATTTGTTTTTTGTTTGTTTGTTTGTTTATGATTGAGCCATAGCAAAGAGGAAAGCAAGTGCCCTCACATATGGTGCTGACATGGTTTCTCAGCAACCTAAGAAGAGAGGCCATTTTGCTAGTTATCAACTGACTTGAGAAGGGTTGGTTTCTGGCTATCGAAGTAGCCTCTTCCAAAAACTTCTTTAGGTGTCTAGCTCACCCCTCAGCTCAGAAGCAGTGCCTTGGCCAACTCATAAAACCTATAGGTGTGCTGGCAGCTTGAGACCCATAGTCTCCTGCAGCCTTTTTTTTTTAAGCTCTAGGCTATGGCCTTCCCATGCTCAAGATCTCTTCATGTTTCCTTATCTTAAAGGAACCAGGTATTTAAAAAAAATAACAGGTTGAACAAATTAAAATGATAGGATGATTTCTTTGCAGCCTTCAGCTATATATGAATAACAGACCTCGAAAGGTACACATGGTGGTGGTGGGGTTCTTCTGTTGCTGGGTAATACACATTAACCCAAATGTTCACAGGTTTTAGACTCTTTCTGATCAAAGAGCATTCTGGCAGCCTGAGCAGAGTGAGCTACCAGATGAAATAGAACCCATCCAAAGGAACTTGAAGGCCTAGTCTGTGGATTCACACTGGAGTGTGGAATAGGCGTGCTACATCAGAGTCTTTTGTTGCAATGGCAAAAGTGTTTCAAAAGCTTTCCATGCAGGGCTGCATGCAGCACTTGTGGCAACTGGGAAGATGAAGCTGAAAGCCTGGCATTTCCTGCTGAATTCATGAAGGCCTGGTGATGATGAGGTGACTCCTGACCTTTAACCCAAGCCCGGGCTGCCTAGGCTGAGTGCCTTCTGGCACCAGGCGGGCTCCTGTCCGTTCATCACTGTCCCGCCGTTCTCATCCCTCCACTGGCCTTGCCTCTTTGTTCCACCATTTTTTTCTCTGCTACTCATGCGCTTGGGATTCAGATCAGGGCTCTTGGTTGTGACCTCAGCCAAGATACTTGGGCCTCCTCTACTAAATCTGTAGTGAATGGTTTCATCCTGGTAGATCTCCAGTAAAATCCCTGTCCCCTCTTTTGTTTTTTGCTGGGTGCTCTTGAGCACTCCTGGTGACCTCCCTCCAGTGAGAGCCACCTTGCGAACAGAGCTCAATGTGGCCAGACATTCACTTGTCAGGACTGAATCTTTGTCTCTCCCCCTGGCATTTGTTTCAATTGGCTTAGCTTTCCGGGAGGAATGCTTTTCTTCCTGTCCTTCTGCATTCCCTGCACTCCAGTCTTTAAAGTATGCTTTAGCTGTTCCAGGGCAGCCGTTGTTTAAGGTAGGAATGGATAGGATTTGTTTGTATTTCTTTGAACTTGCTATGCTTGCTTTCACTTGACTTTAAATAAAGCATAATAATAATGAGTTCCTCCCACATGCTGATGCTT
Organism: Ellobius talpinus; assembly: GCA_001685095.1. Lineage (NCBI taxonomy): Eukaryota > Metazoa > Chordata > Mammalia > Rodentia > Cricetidae > Ellobius > Ellobius talpinus. The sequence continues at coordinate 3,413 of LOJH01020965.1, read as the reverse complement.
TTCATAAGCGAAGAGGCCCATTATGTCAGAAAACTAACTCAGAAAATTTAGACTATGCACTTCTGAGTTACTGCCCCTAGTTAGTATATCTTACCGCCTTAACAGAGCATTTGCTGTCAAAGCGTAAAGACAATGGATCATTCCCAAAAACAAGGCATTTGCAGAGTTAGCCACACCTGGGATTAAATAGTCTTGAAGCTGCTGCAGCTGCTGCAGCCTTGGGCATTAGCCTCTCCTCACCTGGAGTCGGGGGACTTAAGTATATACATAATGGCTGGGAGGAAATGATCATCTTGTTTAAGTGACAGGTGACATCAGGAAGCCTTTTGAGCCCAAGGAATGACATGATGACAGCAGCACCTTGGGAAGATGAATTTCACATCCACATGCAGAATAGATTACCTCGAACCGTGAGGCTTTGCCGTGCTGATGTGTCCACATCTGGGGGCATGATTTAAAAGCTCATAAATATGGTTAGGATTTTCAGGAAGGGACTGGTGAAAATTAAGAATTTCAAGGTTCTATCAAAGAAGGTGAGGGATCAGTGTTTATCCAGCTGGTTTACAGAGCCCAGATATTTGCTGTCCCAAGTTCGTATCCTTGGTGTGGTCACTGGGAAGCGCGTGCAGGCATCGTGTCTGCCATTACCCTACCGCTTAGGCTAGAGTTGTATAAGAGAGGACGTATCCTGCCAGCATGAGCATTATTCATCTGGCTACCACCTGAAGGATTGTTATGGAACACATTGATCTGACAGATAATCTTGTTCCTAGCCATCCATTGAAAGATGTGTAAAGGAGCCTTCATGTTTAAATATTTCAACCAAAGTTCTTTCTTCTGAGAAAGCATGAAGTGTAATGTCTTTATTTCCTTGGTGAAAAAAATGTTTATTTTGGATATGTGTATGGTTAGAAAAAAAATAATAAGGAGCAATTATCTTTAGTTCCATAGTCATCAGAGCTCAAAGAGCAAGCTCTTGGTTGGGCCACAGCATCACCCAAGGAACCTAGTCTCTTTCCTTAAGTCATAAATATTAACTGGCAGTTTCCATTGCCAGAAAGACAAATAAGAAAAGTAACCACTACTTCAGTGAGAACTTTGGGACCTATGAAGTTCAGATAGGAGGAAGGGGTGTGATACATGTGCCTCCACTGGAGTGACAGGCACCACAGAGATTTTTACCGGAGTTGGAAGATAGGGAAACTGTAGAAAAAGAGGCTGTTACAACACAGTCAGTTCCTGTGTGAGGAGAGGCCTTGGGGTGGGAGTTGACCCCCTTGTGGAAGGGTCTTAGGGAGAACTGGAAAACAGCCCAAGAAATATAAGCGAGTATGTGTGCCCCTTGTGCAACCAGCAACCAGGCTTGATTGATTCTTCCTGAGGAAAAGGAATTTCCATTGTCCAGCATAGAAGGCACCTGGGCTGCATGAAAAGGAATTTCCATTGTCCAGCATAGAAGGCACCTGGGCTGCAGAAGCATAAGGCCCTTCCTTCCACCTCACATTCACCTCCCCTTTGTGAGCTTTGACATAAAACCTTCTCTTTAGTACAAGCAGGGGGAGTAACTCCTACCTCTCAAGATTCTTGAGAGATATGAAAGGATATATGTGAGATTTTGAGAATACGGTGAGTGTTCCCAAGGCTTCCTACCACCCAATTTTCCAAGGGATGCTTGGATCTCTGCTGGCAGGCTTTCTACCTAGTTCATCTAAGACAGTGATCCGGCATGCCTGAGTTACAGACTCCCTCTGATGACCCCCCTTGCTGTTTCTAAACATGGTCTCTGTCCTCTCTTTGGAAATTTTATCATAGCTGGCCTCCAAGATAAATCATGAAATGCACATTTAAAACTACATTTTAAAAAATAGAAAGTAAAACTAGGGAGATGTCTTCATTGACAAAGTGCCTGTCAAGAGTTCAGATCCTCAGTACTGACATCAAAGCTAGTCACTGTGGTGTGTGTCTGTAACTTCTGCAGAGGCAGAGACAGGAGGGCCCCTGGGCACTTGCTGCCAGCCACTCTAGCCAACTTCATAGCTCCAAATACAGAGAGAGCCTGTCTCAACAAATAAGGCAAAGGGGCTGAAGAGATGGTTTAGTGCTTAAGAGCACTGGCTGCTCTTCTGGAGGATCCAGGTTCAATTCCCAGCACCCACATGTGGCTCACAACCATCTGTAACTCCAGTTCCAGGGGATCGGCACCCTCTTCCAGTCACTGTTAGCACTGCACACAATGGTCCACAGACGTACATGCAGGCAAAACATCTATGCATATAAAATAAAAATTAATTTAAAATAAAAGCAATTCAGAGAATGATAAAGGAAGACGCCCAGCATGAACCCCTGAGCTCCGCTTGCACACCCACATGTCTGCACTTGAACCTGCATGCATAAACATGCACACACATTCATAAAAAAAGCAAAGTTATAAGAAATTTCTCTGAAAGGGAAGATTATATAATTATAATCTTTAAAAAAATAACAGAAGTGGTGCTGGAAAGATGGCTTATCAGTTAAGAGCACTGGCTGCTCTTCTGAAGGTCCTAAATTCAATTCCCAGCAACCACATGGTGGCTCATAAATCATCTGTAATGAGACCTGGTGTACATGCAGACAGAACACTATACATAATAAAACATAACAGAAGTAATTTTTAAAAAGAGATCTCCGGAAGTCTTGTTCACATTATCCCAGAACATTATTAAAATGCAGATTGGTCTCTGTGATCTCAACTCTTCTGGAACTGGCTGCAAACCCCCCCCCCGNCGAGAACCATGTGTGAATGCAAGTGGGGTTTCCAGAGACTCTACAAACAGGCCAGCCCTTCTGTTGGTGCAGAGGTGTGTGCACCTTGTGTGGGATAAAGTAACCAGATTCCCAGTGAGCTGAGCCCTGAAGGTAGTCACGGGGAACCTCTGGAACAAAGGCAAACCCACATGCGCTCCCATAGCCCCTTCCCCATGCCAGTTCTGAACAAGCTGCCTTACCTTCTTCTGCCTGTTAAGCCTCGCGGAGGCCTATGATTATTCTCCTGTGCTGTCCTTATACAGCTGTCACCTGCAGGTGTATGGCATGTTGGGAAAGTTCTTGGGTTGACAGCCCCGGATCTAGAGAAAGACTCGAAAAGGTGCAGGCCCACTGCAGGGACATCTTTCTTCAGATTAGGGAATTGGAGAAGGGCCAGGAACTAAAGCAAGAACTCTTTTTCTTTTTTTTTTAATTTTTATTGAGCTCTACATTTTTCTCTGCTCCCCTCTCTGCCTCTTCCCTCCCCTTCAACCCTCTCCCAAGGTCCCCGTGCTCCTAATTTGCTTAGGAGATCTTGTCTTTTTCTACTTCCCATGTAGATTAGATACATTTATGTCTCTCTTAGTGTCCTCATTGTTGTCTAAGTTCTCTGGGATTGTGATTTG
>LOJH01020964.1:2626-20506 GCA_001685095.1 Ellobius talpinus | reverse complement strand
GGGAGGAAGGAAGGAAGGAAGGAAGGAAGAGAAAGAAGAAAGAAGAAAGAAAAAGAAAGAAAATTCACTGTTGAAATAAGGACCAGAATGAGAAGATGCTGAGATTTAGGGTACTGAAAGCAAAATCTGCATTCAACCAGCATCCCTCCTTTGGGTACCTCATACACTCTTGAACTCATATGTGCTGCCAATAACCCCATAAAATAGCCACATAACATCACCTCCTTCATTTTCCAGAATGATACTCAAAACACAAGGAAGCTAGGTTAACTTGTCCATGGCCACATAGTTAATCAGCATCTCTTATCTTTCAATACCCTATCCACACCCTGCACATCTTTCTGTTATTCCTTTGATGTCTTTAAATTCAGCATCGATAAGATATAACTGGTTCTCCAAAAGAAATTCTAGTATACCACAAACACCTACTTCTACCTGCTGAATAAATGATGTTGAATTTAGGACACCAGTAGTGGGGGAGATTGCCTTTGCAGGGGTAGAGTCCAAATTGACTCTATCTGACACAAATTGGGACATCTTCCAGGTACACAGGCCCAATTTCAGAGCAGGAAGGAGTCTCATCTATCCTAATGCCCTAAATCTATTCTGAGGCATGATTCTCTCCTGTAAGGTCACAATTCTTCTTTGGACTTCTTCTTCCACGGTCACACCATAGCACTCCTGTGACATTTGGGGAATTCCTTCACGGCCAGTGTGAGAGAGGGTAATAAGAAACAGCTCTTTTGTTGTTAATCTCTGTTTGGAAGGGCAACTGCTCCAGATTTAGAGCTAAAATTCTCACGGATTAAAGATGAATCCAAGAATGTAGCTTGGGAGGATGTGGATATGATTCACGTGAAAACTTCAAACTATAAAGTTGCCTCAGAAGATGCATTCTAGTCCTCTCACTTGGAGCGAGATGGAAGATGTAAGTAGATACAGATTCACGGTGGTAAGAAAGAAGACACAGGAAAGGGAATGTGGAGAGTATCACTCTACACAGATAGAAGGGATTGGGGTAGCCATCAGTATGCTGCGGATGGCCTAGGGTTTGACACCAGAAAACCCATTGATTGGCAGTGGATGCCTTAGGAGCAGGTTTGAGAGAGTAGATAGTAAACATGCCTCGCATCTATCCTCCTTACTTCTGAAGTTGGCTACGGTTCTAATTTTGTATCTGGGGGTCCTTTGTGGGAGACACATTTCTGAATGGCACAGGACATCTGAGCAAAAGGCCTTGCTGACAGTGTTGCTGAGGCTATCTGCCTAGTAACTATTCTTGGAGAGTAAATTCAGCCTTCTCCAAGTCGGAGGGTAGTTACCTTCATGTAAGTCTGTGCACCACTTGCATACCTGGTGCCTTTGGCAGCCAGAAGCAGGTGTCAAATCCCCTGGCACTGGACTTACATACAATTGTGAGCCACCATGTGGATGTTTGGAATCCAACTCAGGCCCAGGTCCTCTGGAAGAACAAGTGCTCTTAACCACTGAACTGAATCTCTCAAGTCCCAATCTGATGTCTTTTTGTCCATATGTATACTAGAAGATATCTATGCACATAGTATCTACTGGTGACAAAATTTCTAGCATGTAAGCTGGTAATACAGCCTCACATCTAGGATCAGGGCTCCTAGTTCCACAATCCCAATTCTCAGTGTTGCATTCATCTCACTGAAAAGGAGGCAATGTGTTGCCATATCTAAAGTTGAGGCATTCTATACTCCTCAGTGCCATCTGCTGCCGCCAAGACATTAGGTCCTCGAGACATGGGACCCCAAATCCCCTCAGACAGTCACATTCTCACAGTCACCTCGTACCTGATGTCACCTAATAACAAAGTGAGGGGGCATGGGGCCTTTCATCAGCATCTCCTTCCTCTGTATCTCCTTTTGTAAGTCCTCCATCAGACTGTCATGAAAAGCAACCACAAAAGACTGGAGAGATATTCAAATACACAGTGGAATAATCCAACCAGAAACAGCAAAGGGAGACCCTGCCACAGCTGGAGTGGTAGGAGAAGGATTGACCAGTGGTTGGGGGTGGTGAAAGTGCAGAAACAGAAGATTGAAAATAACGGATGATACCACAGAAGCGAGAGCAGAGGTTGAGATGAGGCGCACATGCAGAAGGAAAGCACCTTGAAGACAGAATAGGGCACAAACCAGAAGATCAGCAACAGGAGTCCCTAGTTGGATGTCAGAAAGCCACAATGCTTAGATAATACAAGGATGGAGCCCTTTCATACACTCGGGGCTCTGTTCCTACACCCATTTATCACATGAGAAAACCAAGGCCCTGAGAGCTAAGCATATCTATTAACTAACCTTTTCCCACTGCCCTAACACGGCTTGGGGAAGCAAATCTGAGCAATTCCTGTGTCTGTCTTTCCATGGTTTATTTTCTCTCCTGGTTTGTACCGAGAAGCTGTCACAGGAAGCCGCAGATTTGCAATTTCTTTCCATAAAAGGAGGTGGGGTGGGGAGGTTGTCACATCCAGAAAGACAACAGCGCTGTTTGCCTGGCAGTTGTTTACAAAGGACAGATCATGCCAGACACATACACTGTGCCTTTGGCAGGCTGAAGGAAGACAGCAGGTAGAGCAGAGCAGCCCAGGGACACCCTGTGTTTGGGCAGTCAGTAAGATGTTGGAAGCTCATCGAAAAATTTCCCTTGCAAATTCATTCAAATTGATGAAGACAGCACACTAAAGCTTTCCTGAACTTAAAGATACAAAATGGTAAGAATGGAGGACTTTGAAGGGACCATGTGAAAGGTCAGAGGGGCTCTGAGGAGCCAATGTAACTAACTCATTGCATCCAGTCTCAGGCAAAGAAGGTCAAGGAAAGGAAATGGGAGAAAGGAGGTTAGTTGCGAGGTTCTCAACATTGCTCTTGCCCCCAGGGACCTTCCCTGCAGAATGGGAATGCTGCTTGACCGCTTCTTGGAGCTACTGCCTGGGAAAGAATAGAACGTTCTTGAGCCACACAGCAAATAGGAAGTGTGGCACAGATGGTAATAACAGTGTCAAATTTTATTTAACATCTTCGTTAAGGACTCGAGAGTGGAACAGGCTAGCTGCTAATGAAATCTACAGAGTCCTAAATTGGACTCTGCTGGCAACAGCAGAACTCAGACAAGCCAACACCCAAGGGTGAACAACCCTTTAGGATTGAGGGCTTGGGTTCTCTCAGCTATTAACCTCTCCTGAGGGACAAGCTAGGAAAACCCACCTTCCCCTCCTTGCTTATCCAGATAAAGATAGATTCAATATGAGCTATGCTACCTCTGCTATAGCTACCTAATATCTTTTCACTGACCTCCACTATCCAACAGCAACTCTGCATGTCTGTCTGCAGTGTCCCCAGCACACCTCTTATTTCCTCAATGTAAACTTCGGTGATCTACTCTCTGTACTATGATGAGCACCGTAGAGAGGGCATGGCAGTAATTAGACATACCTGATCTCTACTGCTTAGGAAAGATGATCAACTTCAACAAAACTACACATTTGAGTCATATGAGAACCTTCTTGTAAATTTCATTGCTATTCCAAGTTCTGATGACAGCCATAGATTATTAACTCAGTGTTGCATTGGCAGCCTTTCAGAATTCCCTGGGAAGATTTACAAAACACTGATTCCTCTCATTTCTACCAGTGGCCATTTCAGTCAGTATTTGGGATATAGACATGGTGGTATTATTGATATCCTCAAGACAGTCTTGAGAATGGCCATGATTGACAGCCAGTTGTTTATATGGGAGACAGACATTAACTACTTACCATATTGTTACCAAAGGTAAGTATCCCTTCCTGCAGGTATATCAACTCTTTAAATGCAATAATTTTACATGTGTGTTCAGGACCTGGCATTCGGTTTGTCATAACACAATTTCTACCTAATATGTGTAGAGAAGACAAAAACAGAAGAGTCTATTATCTGGGTTCTGTAGAGAGTTGGTTTCCTAGAGTTCTAGCAAACAGTCACAAAGGGTGTGGCTTAAATTGCAGAAGTTCATTATCCCATAGTCCTGGGGGTCAGACAACCAAGATCAAGATGTTGCCAAGATTGGTTCCTCTGGGGGATTCTAAGGGAAAATTTTGCTCTAAATTCATTTCCCACTTCTGGTGGTTCACTGGCCAACTTTGGCATTCTTTGACTTGAAGGTATGCCATTCTTGCCTGTGCTCTCAGGTTCACATTCTCTCCGTGTGCCAGTCTCTGGGTTAGAGTGTCCCCCTTTTTAATGACACATTCATATTGGATTAGGAACCATTCTAATGACCTCATCTTAACTGGATCATTGTAGAGATTCTATTTTCAAACAAAGTGACGGGCACAGATACTATGTGGTAGAACTTCAACAACTTCCAGAAAGACGGCATTCAACCCATTCCAAGTGGGATGCAAAGGCCTGTCCTCCGCTGGAAGAAAAAGGATAACAAGCATTAGGCTTCCTTGAGGAAGAAGGGTATGTTCACAGTTCCAGCAATTAGAACTTCCAGCAGCTCTGCTGAGCAAGAAGAAGAGAGCTGGATTGGATTTGCAAATGGTGAATCAGCAAATGCTATACACGCTCTTTTCCCAAGGCACCTTGCCTATATTCTTATTCTTAATTGGTCACAAGGCTGCCACGTCTATATATGAACCAGGAAAAAGAAACTTCCATATAAAATACTATATGATTTCATTTATGCCATTGTCCTCTTGGAGATATGACAAAGTCAATAATTATTTTTAAATAAACACTAACAATGCCCTAGATAATAGACAATTAGTGGTAGAATGTATACATATGGCAATAGAAATCAGGGTAAGTGGGGATAAGGCAAGAATTCTTTGATAACATACCATTATCTGTGCCACATTCATCATTTCAAACATATAGGCCTTCCTATATTTGGATCACTGAAAGCTTTAGGTCATTCCAGGAAAGAAAACAATTTAAAAATGTAACTTCTACCCCACCTTCTATCTTATTCCTGTCAATGGGCAGTGCCTGTATTAGTTACAAAATGCCTGACAGAAGTGACTTAAAGGAGGAAAGGTTCACTCAGGCTCATGGTTTAAGGCAGCACAGTTCATCACACATCATGGCAGAGATGGCATGGGGTGGGAATGGCTCCGTTGATGGTAGTGGGGAAATACAGTAATACCTTTTCCACATGGTCTCTGGCTAGGAAGCAAAGGTACAAACCATAACCATGAGTAGATATAACCTTCAAAATTCCACTCCTAGTGACCTTCTTCCACGATCCAGGCCCCATCTCTCAAAGACTTCTAAGTTTTTGTATTTCTACAACTAGTGGCCAAGCATTCAAAACAAGAACAATGAGCACAACTTAGACTCAAACCATAATTTGAGTTGAAGATGTATATGTTTTTATGATGGAAATTCAGAGTTTGACCTCCATTAAACAAACACATAAAGCAACCCATGGCTTGGAGTTGCATAGGAAGAAAATTTCTCTTTAGATCTGGCTTCAGGGACAACCCATGGTGGACAGGACTTGAACTTGGTTACTGCTCCCGATATTATTCATCATGAATCCCACTAACTGATGCCTCAGCTTAACTGCCAATCTGGGATAGGCCCCTAAGTTGAATGCAGTAGATGAGGTGAGATTTTTTAAAAAAATCATATTTTCAGGGACTGGAGATTAATTAAACAAGTTCTCAAGTCTTCAACTATTCTCACCGAGGCTTTCAGCCATCCTGAAATGCTGCTACTTATGACTGATAGCTGTCATGAGAGATGCTAATGTAGGAGAAAGCAAAGATCCTGCACATTTTTCTCATAGCAAGAAAAAAATGCTCAATTGGAGTGTCCTATGGCATGGATCCTTGACCTGGTTCTGCCTGCAGCTGCACACTACTGGGAGCATCATTTCCTCAATGTTCATCCACAGTGTTCTCAGATATTTAGCGGGGATAATAATAGCCACACTCTCTTCTAAATACCCTATATATATTTAATTACTTCATGCTTAAAATAGTTCTTTGACGCATCACTATTATAGTCCTACTTTAAATATAAGATCAAGACATGGAGAATTAGCTTGCCTATATTTATAGTACTAGTGAACTGAGATTTGAACTGGCAAACTTGGCTGTCATTCCTCTTAACCACTATCCTATAGTGATGGCATAGTAATAATAAAATACCAGTCATATTAGAGATTAAATCAAAATAAGGCACATATGATGAATAACAAATGACTTCAGAGAAGTTTGGCTGCACTTGTTATAATAAAGGAGTAGCATTTTAGTCGTTGTATAGGTGAATATTTGCATCTCCAGGTTCATCTAGGAGCTCTATCCTGAAATTGTGGTCTGTGGTTGGCTAGATTCCACCATGATATTGATTTGATGGAGAAATGAGCACATAAGCCACATAACTTCAGAGAAAAACGTCAAGATGAGCTAATGTGCCACCCCATAATAAAGTTGATAAGATAGGGCCAGGGAAAATTGCCAAGATTTTCTAGTTAAAACTCCCTCTCCTATCCAGAGGCTTCTCTGCATTAAATGCTGCTACCTTTGGGTTGGGCATCATCCTCCACATGCCTAGGCAGGGCTCTTTAAATAAAAAAACCCGCCAGAAGAAGCCAGCATTAAGTCCCATCTGCCACCGTGCATTCATTTATTCTGCTTAATTATTTTTTGCTTTGGGGGGACCCTATATATATATATGTATGTATGTATGTATGTATGTATGTATGTGTATATATATATATATATCCTCTATTGCTCCTTAGAAGCAAAAGGAGTACTCCCAAAAATGCATCTTATATTTTGTAGCATCCTACATAGCCTTGGCTTGAGTCATCCTGCTTTCAAGCCCATTGTTTTTGCTTTATATTTCAGTTGCCATAAATACAAGACAGAGCGCAGAATGGAGCTCAATTTATGGAGCACATACCAGGTGTCAGGTGCTGTGCTGTGTGATTTCTCTGCATTACACCCTTTGATCCTCATAATAACACTGAAATGTGGGTAATCCTGACTCCCATTCTGTCACCAGTTCTTTGGCTTTAGTTATTTATTGTAGGTTGTATTTTTAGTAGTGTGCTTGATTTTATGTATGGACGCTGAAACTCAGAAATGTAAGTACTCCTCTAATACCCCATGGGTTGACATCAGCCCTCTTGGTAAAACAATTCAGATATTTCCAAGTCTATTACTGGTTCATTGAACCACCCCATGCTGTGCACATGAGACTCTGGGCCTCATACAGCCCCCAAAGCAGAGGTAGCAGGAAAGAGGCCATACAAAGGGGCTGGTAATAGAACTGGAGACACAAACCCAGTCCTTCATCCTCTTTGACTCATCTCTATGCTAGATGCAAAGCTCCAGAAGAGGAAGGGCCAATGAGCTAAGTAACATCCCAAGATCAGGCACACATGTGCTCATAAATACAGCAATATTCTGCATCAGACAGGCACCTGAGGCACAGGCAGTACTGATAGCTGGGCCTCTGTGTGTGGCTGAGAGGCAAGTTATTTATAGCAGGTCTGGTCTCTCTCCCCACCATGTAATTCCAGGCAATTGCACTTCCAAATAGATCTTTTTTGGAGAAAATCAACAGTGACTTTGCTTTCTATCTACTGGAAAATGAAGTCCTGTGAATGTGTTATGTAAGTCCACAGGTCCACAGCAGGTGGAGTGAGGAGCTCAAGCCCACAGCTCTTACAGGAGAATCTAATTCCTAGTGTCCTTCTATCTGCTCTGGCCTACCAAGCCCTATGCATGCCCATGGCTTTTCACAATCAAGCCCAGCTACCCAAGGCAGAAGCAAGGTATGAGTGAGGGCACCTGAAACTATCGGGTAGGGTCCTGAGAAAGAAATGGAAGTTAAAGAATGAGACATGCCCTGTTATGGAACAAAATGAACCCAGGGCCCGCTCTTCCCATTCATTCTCCACAGAATCTATCCCAATCCAGCAGCACCCAATAGCACACACATCGTACTAACATTCTGACATCTGTACCACCATTCTTTCTTTTTCTCATTAATTCACTGAATTTTCAAAACCACAGAAACAGAGAAACAAGCAAATTGTCCATAATCCCATTATCTAAACAGTCACTGTTAGCATTTTGATGAGTTTTCTCTCTCTCTCTCTCTCTCTCTCTCTCTCTCTCTCAGCCTTTGTTTTTAAGCTATTTTTAACTTTGGAAAGATAATTTCCAGATGAGTCTCGCACACTCTCCTCTGAGGCTTCTGTGTCAATGCAAACCAAGTTATATTCAGGAGTCTGAGAGGCAGGAGAACTGGCAGGTGGGCTGAGGAGACCAGCAGTGGCTTCTTAGAGTGATAAAAAATCACCACACTGAGGACCAAATTACAATCTTTTTAGCAATCCATATCCATCATCACTAATATAAGACCTTAAGTGGATCATGTCTTCTTTGAGGATCGTTTTCATCATCTACAATGAGATCCAGATAGTAAAGTGTATGTCCCATGGACACATTTGTGTATTTCTTATATTTATTGAGAAATTCAGTCTCCCCTAATGGAATTATGTTTTCACCTATGGAACGGGGATATTGATCTCTATTCCCTAGAACTATCATGGTAATTTTTAGGGTCAAACTTAATGGTGCATGTAAGGAAGAGAAATTGGTGAGAGAAGGGATAATTAACAGTGAGAATGTTTAAAAAGCCATATGAGAACATATTATCTTATAACCTCCCTATATATATGTATTATTCATATAAAAGAATTTAATTACTGTTACCATACACAGGTATGGTTTGTGTAGCTGAGAGACTACAGGTTGCCAAATAAAAAGATTTTACCTCAAGTTGTTGGTCAGGAATGTCCCAGAGATCCCTAAAACAACATAGCCTATTGCCATAGCTCTTGGTCATCCACCAGAATATGATGCTAAGACCCTATTGCAGGAGACACCACTGACTTTGTTCCCAGCACATGGAGAAAAAAAGTTGGTAATGACCAGGAAGTATTCTCCCGCTAGATTCCAAGGTGCCAAAAATTAAAAAAAAAGTGTTATGCAGACTGCTGAGGGTGCCAAGAGTCCTCAGCAGATTTCCCCGGCTGTGAAACCATGAATTACAATAAAGGTTAACATAGTAAAACAGGCCGTGGGTGGGAAAGTGGTACAAACGCTATGGGGGAAATCAGCCACTAACTGACTGGGAAGTCCTACGCCACAAGAGCAAATACACTTCTTGCACAATATATATGGATAAGAACCCAAGGTTGGTAAGCTCACAAGTCCAGGGGTGAACCTAATACTATCTTGCTAAATGGAAATAGTGTCCAACTGCCTTCTAAATTCTTACCTCTCTACCCGCAGGTTAGTGCAGCTCTCAGAACTCATCACTTAAGCTTCTTTGTGCAGCAAAAAGCATTGAGTGCAGAAATTTACAAAGGGTGGCGAATAAGAGCCTGTAGAAGGCTCAGCCACAGATGGGACATGAATGTGGCCCTCCTTACTGTCCAAGGCTCATAGCTATCTTCAAATTGGGGTAGGGGTGGCAGAAGGGTTGTAAGATCCACAAGTCCACAATATCTAACCAGACTGGAGTCAGTCTCTAACAGGACAGCATCATGCAAAAACTCACAACTATGGTTGCATGCACAACTTCAGGCTCCTGAAAATTTTAGTGACAGGAGGCAGAGAGGCTCAGGAGCTCCTGCCCTGGCTGAGGAGATATTGACAACTTGTGGCTTCTGGGAAAAGGAAAGTCAGTTTCTTTTAAGGGTGCGGCCCCTACTAGGATGACCATGGTCCCACACTGCCAAGTATACGGACAGCACAAACTGAACTAGGTGGGTGACAAAAAGCAAAAAAGAAAGAACAGGAAGTTAGGGTAGATGAAGGTGGATCTGAAGGGAATTAGGGAAAACAGCCATGGTGAATATTATCAAAATAGACTGGATGCGTGAATGCAATTCTTAAAGATGCACTAAATACGTTATATTTTAAAAGTAAACAGAGCTGGAGAGATGACTCAGAAACTAAAAGTGTATTCTGTTCTTGCAGAGACTGGAATTCGGCTCCCGGACCCTATCCAGGGCTGTTCATAGTGGCTTGTAATGATGCCTCTGGCCTCCATGCATACCTGAACTAACAGGCCCACATACATACATGTAATTTTAAAATAACAATAATCTTGGTGGGAGAGATGGCTTATCAGTGAAGAGCATTGTATGCTCTTACAGAATATTTGAGTTTGAATCCCAGCACCCATGTGGCAGCTCATGGCTGTCTGTAACTCTAGTTTTAGAGACTCCAACAACCTCATCTGGTCCCCATGGGCACCAAGCCCATAAGCAGTGCACAAACATGCCTACAAGCAAAAATACCATATACACACATACACACGCACGCGTGTGCACATACACACACAGACACACACAACATATATTCAAAACATTAAGTGATGCCTGTAAAACAACTCAATATTGTGTGTATGTGCATGGTTGTGTGTTCCTGTGAGACTGTTTGTATGCGTGCAAGCCGAAGCAGGGGTCAACCTTGGATGTCACTCCTTAAACCATTAGTACTCATTGCTTTTTGAGGCAGAGTCTCTCATGTCATCTGGAACTTACAGATTTGGCTAAGCTGGCTGAGCAGTGAGCCCTAGGAATCCACTTGTCGCCAGTTCCCCAATAATGGAGTTATTTGCACAAGCCACTACACCAGACTTTATTTTTACAATTTAGACCCTCGCATTTGCATAGCAAATGTTGTAGCAACCAAGCCATGTCCCCAGCCCTGTGGGAAGATGAAATTGATAACTGCAGAGAACTGTAGAAGTTTTTATCACTAGGGTTTTAAGAAATAAGAAAAATACCTGCATTATATGCCTTAGAAATATTTTGTGAAAGTACAAGATGATAAATAGCAATATAAATAAAATTAAATGCACATAGGAGATGAGTAAGAGGCATAAGGAGGGGTGTTTTCCTATAATTCACACAGGAGAGAAATAATAAGAGAAATCAGAGTGAATAAGGAGTAAAAAAATGAACAAAAGAACGTGATTTTTTTTCTCCTTTCACCTCCTTCGTTGAAAGGGCAATGACCAATCACTACTAATCCAGGTGGGAGTGAAGGGCGTTACACTTTGAGTTTGGGACTGTAACTATGAAGAAACTGAGAGGCACTCACCCCCTTTACCTCACCTCAGCAGAAATCTTACCAAAGGTGATAAATCCATTGACTGTTTTCACCATGGATGCAAATCACTTTCGTCTTTATACCTCACGGATAAGCATGGCATAGGGATGGGGAGGATAAAGAAACAGTGGCTTTAGAGCCCACAAAACACTACCCATCAAAATAACCACATTTGGGGGGAAAGATGGAGCCAAGCCACCAGACCGTGAAATTAGTGTAGTGTGCCACCTTCTGGTAGGCCTACATATTACACAAGTCTGTCTCCATGACTTCTAACCCTTGTCTCAGAGGTGTCTTTCCAAATCCATGTAGTGTTTTCATAGCCTATCTCCAAGACCAAAGATAGGCCAAGAAAGACCATGATGAACTGTGTCTTTAACAGCTCCTACTTCCTTATTCCAAAATGGAAAACCTCCAACTTCTGATTCACACTTCCAGTAGGCTATGTAAATCCATTGTTCTCAATCTATACATCTGGCTACTTGCTCAACTCCTTTAGCCATAGGTCTATTATGAATAAGGCTATTAGAACAGGCAGTACATGCATTGGCCCTACCCGTGGATTTAGGTAAGTATTGGCAAAGCTTGCAAGCTAGGCACTATGCTGGATCTGATCCAAACTTCCAAGATCTTATCATCGGTCAAGGAAAGTAAAAACATGTTTAAATAATCACAAACTCTTTCCTGGGGTAAAATATCAACAGCCAAGAAAGTATAGCTAGGAAAAACTAACACTTATGATTATAATAATTAGAAAAGGTGATGTTTGATCTGTGCCTTGAAAGATAAAATTTTAACAGGAAGAATCAGAGAAGAATAGATCCAGAAAATTAATAGAATGCATTCAATAGGGAATTAAAGACCTTTACATGGGATGCATGGACTAAAATATCCCAGGTGGAGTCATGACAGCCACCACCTACCCAGACTCTTTTCAACATGTGGTCATCATCACTGGGGGGCATGGTTGCCAGGAAGCCCATTTTATTGATGGAGAAATTGAGTCTGTCAGAGGTAAGGGCTTAATTTATGGCAACATCATGACTTGGAAGGCGAATCCATGCCATAGGAATCTCCACATCTGTATCCCAGGTGACAGCAGGTATAGTTAACACAGGAAGACAGAGTAAAGGACAAAGAATCTTAGCTTTTAACAGCAGAGAAAACATGGGTAGTGGTGGTACAGGCCTTTAATACCAGCACTTGGGAGGCAGAGGCACGTGGATCTCTGTGAGTTCAAGGCCAGCCCTGTTCAACAGAATGAGGCCCCAGACAGTCAAAGATACACATAGAAATCCTGTCTCGAAAAAACAAAAACAGACAAATAAATAAATTACACAGCAGCTGTGAATTTTCAAGGTCCCTGGGTCCTCTTCACTACATCCAGATAAGGTGACTCTTTGCTGGCCGTTACCTTTCTTGTTAGAGACACACTCTAAGCTATACATAGCTGTATATTCACAAGCCAGCAATCCAAAGGAAACTCATCTCTTCTCCCCCCAGTGCATTTATCTGTTTGTTTGATTTTCTGCTTGCTGCATTATATGTTATTAGGCCTTAGGGTGCCTCAGTGAATTAAAGTGATACACTCAAACTGTATGATTAAAAGACTGAGAGGCAATAATAGCAACATAATCATACCGTGCATTCATATCCCACTTTAGCATCTGTTATCTCACTTACTCACACAGAAATCGAAAGCACTCCGAGTCGGGGAATGACAGCATGTTAGCAACTCAATTTTACCAGTGGGAACGGTGAAACAGAAAGGTTGGCTAGCTTGCCTGGGGCCACAGAGCAAGTGATGGGAACTGTCACTAAATCTCCTAGCTTCCAGACCAGTCCTTTTTATTAGTATTAGTGTTAGTGTTAGTGTTAGTGTTAGTGTTAGTGTTAGTGTTAGTAATATTATTATTATTTCCTCACAGAACAGTGGTCTCTCTAGTCCGGAAGGGCAAGTTTCAGAGATGAGAGAGCCCATGTGGCGACATCTGTATCCTCCTTCACAGAGTTTCGGGTATAGCACCACAGACAGAGAACCTACAAACTTTATTTTATTTTATTTTTTTAAACGCACTGTTTCCCAGGCTGGCCTCAGACTGGCAGTCCTCTTGGCTTCTGTCAAGGGCTGAGATTACAGGTCTGCAGAGCCATGTCGTGGCCAGCACAGCGCCATCCTTCCATGGCACACAATGCTGGTTCCCAATCCAAAAGCTCTCAAACTGAACCCTACAATGCTGACTGCCACGTCTGCTTAGACAACTACATACAGACCCTGAAAGAAAAGGCAGCCTGAGATAATGCAGAGACCAGAACAGAAAACCTCATTGAGGTTGAAGCTAACACAAACCCTTAATCAGAGCAGCTACTGCTTTTTTTACCAGGTCAAGTCCAGGGTGACTTCAAGATCATGATACCTACCTTGCTCTACAAATAACAGGCCAACTCCAGTTAGCTAAACTCATTTCCAATATATGATAAAGGACACCTCCCCTAAGCTATTGAATAAAAGAAAACAAACAAACAAACAAAAACAGCAACATCAACTATTGTCTGTGCAGTCATTGTTTTGTGTCAGGCCCTGGGCTAGTCTCCCAAGTATTATGTCAATCATTTGATCCTTTTGGTGACAAGTACAAAATCTATCTAACAGGGACAGGCTGTGAAAAAGACAGTTTGGAGAAATGATGATATTTCAAAACTAGATAGACTGATTCTGGAGTCACCTGCTATGTGATCTTGACCCCTAGTTAACCCCGTGGGTTTAACAGTCTCTGCACTCATAAAATTGGAGAACTATACTTTCTTTATTGGGTTGTCAGGAAGACTACAGAGAATGTAGAGAATGCCCAGAGAGCAATGTGAGGGCACAGTGGGTACTCGATGAGCACTATTTTTCTAAGCCTCCCTCATCACACACATATGACTTTGGCCTCTCTGAAGCCTCTTTCTCCAAGTCCAAGCTCCCAACTCATTAAAATGATATTCAGATAAAAAAATAGTTTGTTAGGGGAGGGTATAGGTCATGTGAGAATAAGTTTATAAATCTGGAGAGAGTGGGATTCATATGGAGGTTTTATTTGTTTTAATGACAGTGCTTCTGATAATATTGTAATTGAAAGTATAGGAGGAAAATGATTGACAGAGTGGCTGGTTAACACATATAGAGATGGTCAGCTCCATGGTCAAACTTCTTGTGGTCGCCACTAGGAGGCAATGGGCATGAGAAGTATAATGAGGTTGTGAACCAATGAACATCATCTAGCTGTTTCCCATTCACTTTGTTCTAAGGGCAGCTTCACACAAATGATCCTGCACCAACAGACAAGTACATGAACATGAGCAGGCTTTTAGACCAGAACCACAGACAGAACCTGATGGTTAAGCTTCACTGCCAACTCGATTAGAATCGTCATCCTCTGAATATGGCTCTGGAGGTGTGTCCAGAAAGGTTTAACGGAGATGGGAAGAGACACCCTTAGTGTGGGTGGCACCATCCTATAGGCTTGTGTCACAGATTAAATAAGATGAGGAAGAAAGCCGAGAATCAGCATTCATTTCCCTCTGCTTCTGCTGTAGATGGAAAGTGAGCAGCTGTGTCATGTTGCTGCTGTCATGCCTCCCCCACCATGATGTGCTGTGTCTCCAAATCATGAGCCAAAATAAATCTTCCCTTCTATATTTGTTTTTGCCAGAGCAATGAGAAAGATAACTAATCCCATGCCTTGCTATGTCCACCTGATTCCGAAAATACCCCCCTTTCGCCGCCTGCCTTTTGTAATATGGCTTTAGAACCAAGAGTAGCTATTCTTTCTTATCATGGAGCTCACATCAAGCAGGGTTCCCTTACATCAAAGCCTGGGAGTACCTTAATAAAGCTATGTCCAACACACAGTGCTGGACAGAGTATGAGGGCAGACTTCCCGCTAACTGCACTGTATTTGACATTCTGAATACAGAAATGCAGCCATCAAATCACCTTCTGCACTTTGCTAAGCCCTCTTGTTTCTGACTCTTGAGACTCACTTTTGATTTTACAACATGAATTATACAATGATAATGACTTCTCCTAGGTTGCAGAGCTGGGAGTCAAGAACCTGGATGCAAATTTTCCCTTCTAAGGCAGGAAGGCAGGCTATGCTGCAAGCCTTTTCTTATCTCATAGCGCCTCATCCTCCTTCATGAGGTTGCAATTCCATCTCTTATCTAATGCTATTTCTCCCTGCTCTAAAAACCCTAATAAGATGGCTGAAACCTTTAGTATGTTGATTAGTGAAACACACACAACTCTACAGTTTAATTCAAGGATGGCTATGACTCACTTAAACTAACAACCTACATGGAATTGTGTCTTGGGTAGCCCTCTTCAAACACTGCTCGAACTGATTATGGACATCAGATTCACCAGCATGAGGATGACTGGGAAAGCCTGTGGACCAACTTTCTATTACTGGTCAGGTATTATTTTAACCCTTCCATCTCTTTCACATGTATGACAGGGACAAAAGCTAAAACCTAGAACTATAGATCATGTT
The DNA here is from genome assembly GCA_001685095.1 of Ellobius talpinus. NCBI lineage: Eukaryota > Metazoa > Chordata > Mammalia > Rodentia > Cricetidae > Ellobius > Ellobius talpinus. Next base: position 4,816 of record LOJH01020964.1, on the reverse strand, counting down.
TTTCGGGCAACTGGTGGTAGCACTGAGGCTCTTCTTGATTAGTTCTTACTCATGGGCCCTCTGTAAAGATGAATTTCCCCCGGACTGCCAGGAAAGCAAAACAACAGGGCAGAAAAGTCAGGGGCTAGCTGACCTTGGCATGAAACTTTTAGCAACTTTGGTTCTCTTGGTTTGTCTTAAAATGAAGATAGCTATAAAACGAAGGTATCTATAAAATGAAGATAAAATCATTGCCAATCACACTATGTTGCTGTAAAATTAAATAAATAAAATGCTTGAGCAAAAAGGGCCTGGTTACATTAGAGGAGCTACTAGATATTAGTTTATATCTTGTCCATCAATGGGATGGAGATGAGTAGGCACCCTTGTTTCTATTTAAGCCCTAATGCTGATATGATAAGGAACCTAAGCATTTCATTTCCTCTCTTTAGCTCTTTGTTTTCCCCTTTGCAAAATGAAAAATAAACAAACAAATGAACAAAAAGGTCATCTTTATTAGAGAATAATGTGATAGAACTGTTTCCTGATTGAAAGTGTGGCATATAATCAAAATGTATTTCAACACTTGATGTGGGATGTCCTTCTGTATGTGTGTTGCTTTTACTGGTTGATGAATAAAGCTGTTTGGGCCAATAGCTTAGCAGAGTAAACCCAGGCGAGAAATCAGAACAGCGACAGAGAGAGTAGGCAGTTTCAGGGAGATGCCTGTAGTTGCCAAAGGAGACAGATGCCCAGAACATTACCCAGTAAGCCACAACATTGTGGTGATATACAGATTAATAGAAATGGGCTATAGATAGTCATCTGTAATAACCAAACTTTTAATTGTGTTAGTTAGATTTTTGAGATATGTAGAGATACATTTCAGTTAGATACTCTTCAGCTCTCCAAAGACCACAGAATATGGCATTTAAAATGTTTTAAGAGCTTAGACTTTTCTTGACACTGAGACATGTCTGCTTCTGGCAGCACCAATTACTTCAGAAAGGTTGATGGCCATTGAAGAAACTCATTATGAAATTTTCCTTCAATATGACAAGGCTAACCATTTAGGAAAGAAACTGTTCTTCCTTGGCTGCTTAATGGTGTGCTGCATGAACTGGACATGAGCTAGACCCATAGAACAGTGACTGCTGAACTTCCCAAAAGATAGATGGTCCTTCAAGGTTCCCGCTTCATAAAAGAAACTGCCAGACATTCTACAGGACACAAAAGAAAGCAACTGATAAACTTTGCCATTACAAGGTAGAACAAATTTCCTACTTCATGGAAAAGTCTGCTAAATACTATGGGCCTGTAGACTGAATATGGGTGGACCAACATTACAGAAACGCTTTGGGTGACTGTCCAGGCAGTGAGATGTCTCTGTCAACTCTAGCCTAGAGTTTTGGAAGTTGCTTACAATGTACTTCCTTTTTACTTAGGTAATATTATATCCTTCTGGGGTCTTTAAAGAGTTGAAGACAAATGGTTACAGTTTTCCTTAGTTTTGATAAAAGATAAAATAGATATGAAACTTTAGACTCACAAAGATAAAATAGATGATAGAATATTTTCTTNGAAGTTGCTTACAATGTACTTCCTTTTTACTTAGGTAATATTATATCCTTCTGGGGTCTTTAAAGAGTTGAAGACAAATGGTTACAGTTTTCCTTAGTTTTGATAAAAGATAAAATAGATATGAAACTTTAGACTCACAAAGATAAAATAGATGATAGAATATTTTCTTTAATTTTGCCAGATACAAATAGACTAAATATTTTAACTGTAGTTCTTGCTTGATACCTGTTTTGTTATGTATAATTTTACTATGTTAAAGTTAAAACCCTCCTTTTTAATTAGACAGAAAAGGGGAGATGATATGGGATGTCCTTCTGAATATGTGTTGCTTTCATTGGTTGATGAAACTGTTTGGGCAAATGGATTAGCAGAGTAAAGCCAGGCAGGAAATCAGAACAGTGATAGAGAAAGGGAGAGTAGGGGGTATCAGGGAGTCACCACATAGCTGCCAAAGGAGACAGATGCCCGGAATTTAACTGGTAAACCACAACATTGTGGCCATACACAGATTAATAGAAATGCCTTAATTTGTGATATAAGAACTAGATAAAAAATATGCTTGAGCCATTGGTCAAACAGTGTTATAATTAATATAGTTTCTGTGTGATTATTTCAGGTCTGGGTGACTGG
>LOJH01020963.1:0-13656 GCA_001685095.1 Ellobius talpinus | reverse complement strand
CCCCCGGGTGTTGGGATTAAAGGTGTGTGCCACCACCACCCGGCTCGAGTGACAAATCTTTACATAGTACAAGAGCATTATCCCCCAGCATATTAATACACTCCAACTTGGTTGTAGGTGGTGTTAGCATTGAATTATTCTTGTGTGTATGGGGGGTGCATGCTAGAGCATGTATGGAGGTGAGAATGACCTGGAGAATCTGTTTGTGAAAAGTTCTCTCTCTCTGTCTCTCGCTCTCTCTCTCCCCCATATGTGTTGGGGGTGGCATATACATAGATGTGTGTGATTCATTTTTTTACTTTTTATTTTTTATAAATTTATTTAATTACTATTTTATTTGTATGGGTGTTTGCTTGTATGCATGGTGCCCACAGAGGCCAGAAGAGGGCATCAGATCAGAAACTGGAGTTACAGAAGGTTGTGAGATGCCATGTAGGTGCTGGGAACTGTACTCAGGTCTCTGCCAGAGTGAATGTTCTTAACAGCTGAGCCACCTCTGCAGACCTGACAAGTGATCTCTCCACGACCAGCTGCTGTGTGTGTCAGTGAGCTGGCCTGTGAGTCCCTAAGGTTGCTCTGGTCTCTGCCTGCTGTCTTGCTCTAAGAGAACTGGGGATAACAGCACACACCCAGCTCTGTGTGGGTATGGGGATTCAAACAAGGTTCCTCACATTTGCACAACAAGCAGTTTATGCGATGAGCTGGTCTTCTTTCATCCTTTCACTTTTAACCTAATCATATGTTTTAAATGGATTTTTTTGTGGGATCCAGGAAGATGGCTCAGTGGGTAAAGTTGATTGCAATCAAATCTGATGAGCTGAGTTCAATCCTCATGAATTCTCCACATGAGAAAGAAAGAACCGGCTCTCATAAATTTCCCTGTAACCTCTACCTGTGCACATGCATGAGACTGCATGTGCGTATGCAAACACACACAGACACACACATAAAATGCAGTTTTTAAAATATTAACAAATCCCGCCAGACTACATAGTAGTAGGGAACCTGGTGTGTGTGCGTGTGTGTGTGTGTGTGTGTGTGTAATAGTTTCCTCCAAGATTGAAACTTTCCATCCCTGCAGGGAAGCTCCTTAAGGAAAGTAAACAACTCAAATAGGACGTCCCTGAAACTGACCAAAGCTAGAATCCCTCTCAGACCAGTCAACCACAAAGAGGACGCTGAGACCAGAGCAGCTGGCTGGAAGAAGCAGAAGCCAGCCCAGCTGCTTCTGGAAGAGGTTTAGACCAACTGAGGCACCTGGAGAGGACGCTCTCCAACCTGCTGATCTGCTGCAGGCTGTGCAGTGGGCTCCATGTTCCCAGCTTTGTGAGCTGTCACCCATGGAGGGGTGATGCAGCTGCCTTTGAGTCATTTCTGTTCCTGTGAGTAACCCTTCATCTGTATTCCTGCAAGTAACCCCGGTAAAACTCATTGGTTCACCAAGCTGGACACTGATGGGATCCTTTGTTTGGCCTGCCATGGGTTCCTTAGCTGGGGTGAACAGACACATCGGTTGCATCTCCCCAGGGAAAGTTTTATCATACATCTGGCCAGCTAGGGATTCACAAGCAAGACCTTTACTCAAAAATAAATAACTTTAAATTTTTTTAATGATAACTTTTATTTTAAATTTTTAAAGCAGTTCCTCAGTCACGCTTGTCATATTTCAAATGTTCAGTACCCATGTGTGTGCAAGATGTGTGTAGCACGTATGTTGTGTGTATGAAGGAGGCAGCAGCACCAGGCAACCCAGGGCTGATTCACTCTGACCCAAGATCAGGACCAGCAGCTGAGCTGTCAAAGCTAAATCTACAGTCTTTTGGCCTGTCTTTCAGGGTTTTTGATAAATCCTAATCACAGACGCTGAGGAGAGAAACAAGGTTCTTTCTCTCCAGTTTTACCAAACTGTAAATAAATCCATTTTTTTAGTTCTTTTTCATAATTTCTCTCGGAAAACGGGAGGGAAAGAAGTGGCAAACGGTAGACCCACTCCCTGGAAATCCAACAATTTATAACATCAGCAGTCAAGGCGTTCCCAAAGCTCCCCGTGATCTCTGCGAGAGACACAAAGCCAATTCCTTCTCTGAGGTCTTCTTGCACCTGTGGCCTAAAGATGTCATTTTCTACATTTTGGCGGGTTGGCGGCTTTCATCCTGAGCAGCTACAGCCTTGCACTTTTATTATCTGCATTCGCAATCAGGAAGCTATGGTACTTCCTGAGACAGTGCCGGGTACAATTTACACAACACGAGATGGCTTTCTTCACCCTGGAGTTGGTCCGACCTCCATCCAGTTTTCTGCAGGTCGAGTCCAACAGTTCCCTGTGGTTTCTAGCTGCTTGCGCTTCCTGAACAATGTGGCTGGAGAGTTTGGAAAGAAGGCAATAATAGGGATTGGAATCTAGAAAACCGTTGTAGGGGAGGACGTTGCGGGGGAGGGCGTTTACCGATTTAGTGGAAGTTGAGTCTCCAAACCTCCCACCACTAACAGGTGCACACACGCTTTCTCGTTGGCAGGACCAATCACCAGGCTGCAAGGGAACTGAGCCCATCAGAGGAGGGAAGAGAGGACACAGGAGGCTCATCGTCGTTGGAGATTTGCATCCTTTGACTGATGAAGCAGGCAGGAACGCAGCACGGAGCGGCATGTATGATACAGGACTTTCTTACTGTTACCCACTCCCCAGCCTGGAGCCTGGCCATTAGTTGATTCATGCCTATAGCCTCAGCATTCGGGAGGCTGAGGCAGGAGGATTGCTGTGGCTACCAGGTCAGCCTAAGCTACACAGTGAAGCTCCGGGTTTATTTGTTTAAAAAAACAACATCTAGGCCACGCAAGATGGTCCAGTGTGGAAAGGTACTTGTTGCCACGCCTGAGGGTCTGTGATCTTCAGGACCCACACAGTGCAAGGAAGAAACTGATTTCTACAGATTGTTCTCTGACCTCTGCATCTGTGCCGTGGTACCTGTGTATATGCCCACTGCCCACACCCACAGAAAGAGAGATAGATTGTATGGGCACACACCTGCACGCATACACACCCACAGAAAGAGAGATAGAATGTATGGGCACACACCTGCACGCATACACACCCACAGAAAGAGAGATAGATTGTATGGGTACACACCTGCACGCATACACACCCACAGAAAGAGAGATAGAATGTATGGGTACACACCTGCACGCATACACACCCACAGAAAGAGAGATAGAATGTATGGGTACACACCTGCATGCATACACACCCTCAGAAAGAGAGATAGATTGTATGGGTACACACACACAGAGAAAGAGGGATAGACTATATAGGTATACACCCACACACATATACACACACACACAGAGAGAGAATATATTGGTATACACCCCACACATACACACACAGAGAGGGAGAGAGAGAGAGAGAGAATATATAGGTATACACCCACACCCACACAGAGAGAGAGAGAATATATTGGTATACACCCCCACACATACACACATAGGGAGGGGGAGAGAGAGAGAGAGAGAGAGAGAGAATCTATAGGTATACACCCACACCCACAGAGAGAGAGAATATATAGGTATACACCCACACCCACAGAGAGAGAGAGAGAGAGACACTATTGGTATACACCCCCACACATACACACACAGAGAGGGAGAGAGAGAAATAGATAATTAATTAATTAAAAACAAGTACTTTCCTTGCTGGCTATATCTTACAACTTTCTGATAACCTGTAGTTATTGATATAATGTTCTATCTCCCTTTAAGATATTTTTATGTCATGACATTGTTATTGAGTTTGTGTGCTGGGAATCTTGTTTCCAGAGTCATGTTTTTTAGTTGTTGGGTTTTTTTTTTATTTTTTACATTTGGAGGGGTAGGAGAGGGGCAAATATCCAAGTCAGAGTGTGAGAGCAGATTTGGAAAATGAAAATGCTTGAGAACAGGGCAGGCCTGGGGGTTGGGGTCATGCATGAATTAAGGTTGGTGAGCTTTGCTGGTCTCCATAACAATGGCACAGAGAACCAAGTGTCCACGCACCTGATGGCAACAACACAAATGTGGCTGGAGAGGTGACTCCATGGATGAGGGGCCTTGCAGGCATGAGGACCAAGTTCAACTTCAGAACCTAAGTGAGAACGGGAGGCATCGTGATGGACTTCTGTAATCCTAGTGCTTAGAGGCAAAGACATGGTGTCCCTGGCGCTCACTGGACAGGTCAGGTAGAGACCCCGACTTGAAGAAGGTGGGCAGCATCTCTGAAGATGACACCAGGCATTGTCCTCTGGCTTCCACCTGCACACGCACCTGCACACACACTAACATATACATGTGTGTGCATTCTGAAATAGTGAATAATACAAATAACACATCAGGTGACTACAGTTCTCTGTCCTCTGGAATGCGAAGGCTGACTCCCTAAGTCCCACAATTACCATTACCGTGAGTGAATTACCCTTTCTCGTGGACTCAGGGTGGGGAGGCAGGGAAGAGAAGGAGGGGGCATCTAGAAGTAAGACAGCCTGACAAGGGGAAGGGTTCCACCACTTAGCCCCTCTCTGAGTCTCAGTGTCCCATCTACAGTGCAAACAGAATGGCAAGTTACTGAACAGGAACACTAAATTGGGAAAAGCACTAGCACCTCATGTGACACACATGAGAGATGTGTGTCCTCTTTCTTCATACAGCCGAAATCGTTGCTGTCACTGAGGCCAACAGGCATCAGCCATCAAACCTCTCCTCTGAAGACGTGCTAACGAGGGCACTTAAGAAAGGGACTATGTGTGTGGGGGGGATAATAAAAGAAGCATTTTTAAGGCAACCAAAACAGAAAAACCCAAAAGGAGACACAACGAAAACAGAAACCACAATAATCTCTAAAGAGAGAAGTAACAATGGACTGATATTTCGGTTGTACAAAAGCAAGAGCTTGGGAAGGAGGGTGCCTTCCGTGGAAATGGTGCTTTTTATAAACAAAACTGAGTATTTTGTTGTTATTACAAAATATGTCAGGTCTTTCCAGACTTAGCAAAATAAGTAATAATAATTTTTTTTTAAAAAAAGAAAAAAGAGTCATGAGACTCAGGCCAGGCATCATAGGCAGAAACCAGGGGCATGGAAAAAATTCTAGTCGTCTTGTTTTCAGATTTTACTTTTAATTATGTGTCTGTGTGTGTGGGTTTGTGCGCATGACTGCAGGCGCTCACGGAGGCCTAGGTGCTGGACCCCCTGAAGCTGGAGTCGCAGGCAACAGTGAGCCAACTGCCAGGTGCTGGGCACACAACTCAGATGCTCTGGGAGAGCAAGCAGCTCTCTTAACTGCTGAGCCAGCTCTTTAGCCCCAGTAAAAGTTTAGTTTTTAAGCTCCAGCTGGCAGGGTTGCTCAGTGTTCTAAGCATGCTTGTAGACTATGATTGTGTGACACACATCCCTTCAGGCATGGCAAGTGCTGTGGAATAAAATTATCTGCCAGGCATGGTGACACACACCTGTAATCCCAGGACTCCGGAAATGACAGAGACAGGGAGAGCAGTAATTCAAAGTCACTCAGCTACACTGGCGAATTCAAGGTCAGACCGAATGACACGGGACCGTGTCTCAAAAAAGAAAATCCTAAGTAAATCTAGAAACCAATATTAAGGAAGGGAGTAACACACACACACACACACACAAAAATAGAAATCACTATCAGAAGAGCACATTCTGCTGTCCATGAGGTGCAGAATAACACTCTCCAGAGTCAGTAGGAACCATATTTGCTTTTCTGATTTAAGAACCAGAGAGTCGAGGCTGAGGAGATGTGTCAGTAAGCGTGAAGACCCACACGGAGTCTAGGCGGGTGCAGAGATTCCCTTGTCATCCTAGATCTCAGGAGGGAAGGACGGGGATCCCAGGGACAAGCTGGCTCTTGAGACATGCTGGCTCTGTGGGCTTTGGGTTTGAGCAAGACACTCTGTTTCAATACATAAGGTGGGAGTGATTGAGAAAGACACACGAAATCAACCTCTAGCCTTCGCATGTATGCACACACAGGTGCATGTCAACCACACACCTGCAAACACATGCATGCATACATGCATGTCATACAAACCAGCGCAGAGAAGAAATAAGGTCTCAGTGAAAAAAGAAAGAGAGCTTCCTCTCTGGACAGCAATCCATTGCTGGACCTCCCAGGCAGTTGACCTTCTCCAAGGACACAGAGCATCCTACTCCTTGTCTGGCCTCTGCTACACAGGTGAGAGTATCACCTTGGGTGATAAAACAGGATGGTTCTGGGCTTCAGCAATGAGCAGCTGGTCTGTAAAATACCCTTATGAATTGTGTGACAGGAAGAATAAATACAAAAGGGCACACTTATTGGAATGTGCGTGATTTATTGCTAAGTTGATCAGTGTTGTGATGTTTTATTCTTTGGCTTTTTTGGGGGGGGGCGACACCTAGCTCCCAAATAAATCACACATGGAGGCTTATGCTTAGTTATGAATGTCTGACCTAAGCTCAGCTTGTTTCTTGCCAGTTTTTCTTAAATTATCCTGAGTACCTTTGCCTCTGGGCTTTTGTCTTTACTTCCATATATCTTTCTTTCCTTCTTACTCCAGGACCGGGTGGCTGGATGGCTGCTCCTGATGTCTTCCTCTCCTTGTTTTCTCATTGTTCCTCATTCTCCTTCCTCCCAGATTTCTCCTTCTATTTATTCTCTCTGTCTGCCGGCCCCACCTATCCTCGCTCCTGCCTTGCCATTGGCTGTTCATCTCTTTATTAGACCATCAGGTGTTTTAGACAGGCAAAGACTCACAGCTTCATTTAATCAAATGCAATGTAAACAAAGCCACACACCTGAAAATAATTTTCCCCAACAGATCAGCTCTAAAATGTCTCACAATATAATTGAGAAATAAAATCAACTAATGACATGTGCTAACCTTAAAGAATGGGTCCAATGATTTGAGTGAGAGACAAACCCCCAGGGGTCAACGTCTGCTGTGTCACTAGCTGATGTGAGTTTAATAAGTTTAATAAGAGTAGTTACTGATATTAGGAGATTTAAAATGAACATTGACACATACCTGTAAACCCAGGACTCAGGAGGTGGAGTCCAGAGGCTGACGAGTCCAAGGTCATTCTCTGTTACATAGGAATTTGATGCCAGCCTGAGACACATGAAAACGTGTCTCAAGTTTTAAAAAGATATCAAAACAAAATTAATAACGGTGGGCCATTCATTGAATGCCTACTCCATATGGAACTCCCCACACCCGTTCTCCCTATCTTCCTGCCTTTCCTTTCTCTTCTTTTCTTTTTGTTTTAAAATGATCTTACTCTGTAGCCCAAGGTCTCCTAAAATTCACAGCTACCCTCCTCAACCTCCCAAGTGCTGGTTTACAGTGGGAGCCCAGACTTGGCTCGCATCAATCAGAGTCTTGACGTGTGTGATGTGGTAATCTTTTTCTTTCTTTCTTTTTTTTGCTGCAGATTCAGCTTCTGAATTGTGTGTAATTTTTAAAGTGGGATGGTGAGTAAAGAAAACCAGATGTTTCAAAGAGACAACAGTCAGAGTGAAACTGAAACACCAGCAAGGATAGGTCTAGCGCACCATTTGTTTCAGGGACAAAGAGCGTCAGGACGTTCAGATCTTATTTGACAACATGAGGTTAATGGAGGGCATGGTAACATATCGGTGCAACCCCAGCACTTGGGGTGAAGGCAAGAGGACCGACTGGGATGCGTGAGACCCGAAGGGCGGCAATAAGCAGAGTAGAGTTAATTCCTGCACGAGGCGACACCAGAACAAGACAGCCACACTCTGCCCCCTTGGCTCTGAAACTATCGTCTGTGCAAGGACAGTCTGGCCCATTTCTGCCGTGGCCATGTGGTGCACACACAGGTCACTCACCACAGAGGTGTTCTGATGTGAGAACCTTTCTGAGACCCTAAGCTGAGGCTAGACCGTGAAGTAAGCGTGTTCCTGACCTTTTGTTCATCCTTTTTCCTACTGTCAACAGGGTAGCCTTGGATTATATTAAAAACGTCAGTGGTGCGGGGAGACACCTCTAACGTGTTCGTTGTGTTTGGAACACCAGCACCCTTTGAAAGCTGGCGTGCAGTGGGCGTGTGTAACACCTGCCAGTGTAGGGACAGAGACGGGGTCCTGGGAGCTCAAGAGCCAGCCAGTCTAGCAATGATGGGCTCCGGGTTTGCTGAGAGACCGTGTTTCAAAAGGAGGTGGAGAGTGACAGAGGAAGGTACCCAGCACCGTCTCGGACTTTGCACAGGGACCTGCACACACGTTTGTGTGCATGTGTAGTGTTATACGTATACACCACTGCAGGTTGGGTTTTTCTGTCCCAATCACCTGCTCCCAAATAATCACTCAGAGACTTAATATAAATCATAAATGCTCAGCCAATAGCTTAGGCTTATTACCAACTAACTGTTACAACTTAAATTAACCCATTATTATTCTACACTCTGCCACATGGCTCGTGGCTTTACTTGTCCTCCAACATGTCCGACTCCCTCTGTGACTGGCTGGAGCCTCTCTAACTCTGCCCTCCTTCTTCCCAGTTTGGCTTTTTTGCCTAACATCCCGCCAGGCTACCACCCAGTCAGCTTTTTATTAACTGGTGAGAGTAATATATATTCACAGTGTACAGAAGGGTTATTCCACAGCACAACAGACACACACAAAAAATTAATACGTAGGTAAATGGATGTATATATTTCTAACCACCCCAGAAAGCCAGTTACCCCGAACTTTACATTTTAAAGGTAATTTTTGGAGGTTTTGGGGATTGAACCCAGGATCTTACACACAGTAAACATAAGTTGTATCACTAAGCTACACCCCAGCCCCAGTAATATTTAGTCATGCAAAGTATTTACTTTGGGTCCTGTAGTGATAAAGACCCTGGGGATGTAGTAATAAATAAGGCATCCATGGTCTTGAGTTATAAGTGATCACAGTCACTCTGGAGCAAGTCAGCCTGCCACGATGCTCTCTCCTGCTCTGTCTGGGGTCAGGATGTACACTACACCCACCCCTCTCTAAAAAGCTTCCTAGGAAGGACCCCAAAGTCTCATCACTTTTCACAACATGAAAAGGAGAAAAGGGAAATAGAAGAAGTGTCATGGCCTTGTTATTATCCACTCACACATGACCAGAAAGGCGAGGACCCTTTACCTCAGGTAAAGCTACACCCAGGGTCAAGCTGTCAGCATAATCCTGGGACCTTCAGGAGGGCAGAATCAGCCCAGAACCTGCAGGTGTGGCCTGAGAAGAATCCTTGGGGTTGAGACAGCCTCTGTTCAATGTTCCTTCCTCTGAGGCTGGGAAAAGTCAATCTCTGTACTTGGTGTTTCCAGGGCCCAGTCAGGGTTTTGAGAGAATCACAGAACTAGATGGTCAGAGCTGGAAAGTCCCCTTGAGAGCAACTGGTCCATCTTCCTTAGTTTACAAAAAAANGAAACTTACCAGAACGGATGAGCCTGCACTAGAAGCTGGTTAGGACTCTAGAAAAGTCTAGTTACATGTTCACCAGTCCAATTTTCTCTTTCTTGGCACAGGGACGGGTACACTTTGTTGCCTCCTTTTCAGCGGGGTCAGAATGTTAGGCTGCAGCCCAATCAAGGAATGTGATCCAGGCATTTCCCAGGCTTGACAAGGCCCCACGTTACCCTCCACATGCTCCCCAGCCTCATGTATCAGCTAGCTAAATGGAGGAAATCCAGTGAAGAACTCCCAGAATTCCCTAGGAGCCCCACAAGAAGGAAGAGGTCAAGATTTCTCAATGGCATGTGAAGGCAGCTGTGTGCACACAACCCAAAGGCTCCATGATGTTTGAGAAATAAACTTTTATTGTGTAAGCCTCTGAGATTTGGAGGCATGTCCCACAGCAACTGGAGAGCTGTTTGCTCTGACAGGCTTGTTGGCAGTTTGAAGACCATGATGATGAACTCTGTGTGCCAGCTTGAGAGCTGGTCAAACATTATTCTGGGTGTGTCTGCGAGGGCCTCTCTGGATGAGAGTAACACTCAAGTCATTATACTGAGTAAATGTCCTCTCTAATGTGGGTAGGTCTCACTCAGTCAACTAAGGATCAGAATAGAGTGAAATAGAGGAGTCTTGGTTCCACCAATGTGCTGAGCTGAGACATCAGCCCTCAGACTGGACTAACATAACTGGGTACCCTGGGCCTCCAACTCCCTCACCGCAGATGTTGGCCTATCCTTCACAATCATACAAGCCAATTCGATACACAGTTGTTTAAAAGGTGACTATGGGCAATCCTTCTTGCTTCCAATTCGAAGCTGTTTTGCTCTTTATATTTTTGGTACTAGGAACTGAACCAGGGCCCTCTGGGTGATAGGCAAGAACTCTGACGCTGAGTTATATCCTCAGACATCTTTAATTTTTATTTGAATCAGGATCTTGCCTAAATTACCTACACCAGCCTTGAGCTTACTCTTTGGCCCTGGCATGCCCTGAAATAAGGACCCTCTAACCTTAGACCCTTGGTGGTCAGGATGTCAGGCCTGTACCACCATGTTCAGCACAATTCAGTGCTTTTTGTTTAACTCAAAGAGTTACAGTTCTCCAAACTAATGGAAAATTTCCTAGAAAATTTCAGATTTACTTCCCAGACCTGAAACTGGCAGAACAGAGTCCTCTAAATACACACACACACACACACACACACACACACACACACACACACGAATTATTCGTGAACACACAGAAAGTGTTTGTGAGTTTCCTGGGCCAGTTAACTGTTTGGGCCTAGTTTGAGGGCTCCTAAGTATCTCACGGTCACTGCTGACTTACCTTCTATGTACCCAATATGAAAATAAGTGCCTATGGGTCTGCCAGCCAGAACTTGCCCTGACCAGTGCCCAACTTACCTGACGATGAACAGAGACTTGAAACGGACTGTAGCTAATTCCTCCTACTGAAACATCCCCCGGAGCAAGGAAGGGAAAGACTAATAAGATCGGTCTATGAACTCGTGATAAAGTAGCAAGACCCACAGCCTCCTCCCAGGGATCATATAAACATCAAACAATCCGAGCGGGGAGAAAGGACTCTTCTGTGGAGCTGCCCGCAAATTGTGCAGGAAATTCCAGGGACCCAGCTTTAAAGGGCAGTTGTCACCCATCCAGGGCTTTTCAGGGATGCAGCTGCCCAAGTCACCCACGCACATGTAAGCAGCCAAGACAAGCTAGGGCTCACTAAGCTAGAATTAGTAGGATCCTGCCTTTGGTCTGTTGTTAGTGTCGTATCTGGGGTGAATGGATGCTTGCTCAGAGCGCCTCTGGAGAAATCACACCATGGACTGAACTATGAATCATCAAATAAATATTAAGAAAATGTTTAGCGCTGTATGATTTTGCTAACAGCTTATCCTTTTCAAAAATTCAATAATAAATGTGTGCTGCATACAGAGAACACAAGCATATCACAGAAAATGGAAGGCCTGCTGCCTATAGCTGCTCATTCCTCTTTGAACCGCAGGTGGAGACACAGAAGAACAAACAGAATAATGTAATTCTCTTTTCCCACAGATTCTAGAATGAAAGGATCAACTGAATACATCCTAAGCATGCCTTGACAGTTGTCATGTTTAGATGGCAAAAAAGGGTAGTTCAGAAAAACAGGAGGATTTAAAGGTCGGAGTTTTGAAGATCATCTAGCTCTACTTTCATTTTAATTGTATGTATTATTTTATATACTATATGGCATAACCAAAAAGCAGGCAAAAGTAAGTCACAGATATGCTGTACAAAACCACTATGCTGTGGTGGTTCTCCCTCAGCCAGGCTGAGATTATTATCATCCTATGAATACTGGTTTCACTGCAGGGAAAGAGGAAGTCAAGTTTCTGTGAAATCTCAGGGAGGTAAATTCAAAAGGTGAAATATACACAAACCCACTAACTGTTAAAGAAGGGCTCTCCCCAGAAGTCATGAGCATTCCACTCAGAACTGGCTGACCCCAAAGACATCTTAGAGAGACAGTGGGATCTATTTCTCAGAAAGGGCCACCTAGGAAATGTCTGGTTCAAGTGAAAACACACACACACACACACACAAAAAAAAAACAGAATTGAAACTAGGATTCTTAATTTAACCAAATAAGAAATTTCTCAATGAAGTTTGTAAAGCTTTAAGAAGTAAATCTGGCTTCCTGTTTTTACTTCTTCTCCACAGTTACAACAAAATCAGGCACTAAAAAGTCTTGCAAGTTAGGATCCTTCCAAAAATACAAGAAAACGAACTGTCTAGAAGAAACATTGTCTAGTTTGGATTAGGCAGAATAATTCAGAGTATCAACCTTCTCTCCCTCTCCTCTCCATTTCTGTCTCTCTCTTTCTCTCTCTCTCACATGCATGTAAATTTTATTGGTAAATGTTTACTGAAAATTAGAGAACAGCAAACATGTATATAGACAATCTGCCAGAGTTAAAAATAAAAACAAACCAAACCCCTAACATCTCAGTGGGCATTTTAGCACACCCCTAAACCCCAGGTAGCACTTGGATGGCCATAATGAAGTAAGAATAATTTAATATTTTTTTAATCTGTAAATATCTGTCACACAAATAAATAAAAGGAAAAGAACCATAAAACTTCAAGAAAATTGAAAACAATAAAAACCATACAATAAGATAAAATACTCATTAACTATTAGAAGAACTCCTGTGTCTGGCAATTATACACCTGAACTCTCACCATTTAGGAGACTAAAGCAAATGCATTGAGAGTTCAAGGCCAAACTGAGCTACATTTAAGTAAAGTCCTATCTCTTAAGAAAATAATCAAATAAAGGAAACCTACACTCCAGGGCCTAATTGTAGCTCAGCAGTGGGGTGCTGCCAATCTAAGACTGTGGGTGGAATTTTTATCGGGACAGCCAGCTCCCCAATAAATGTACAGAGACCTATTATTAATTATAAATGCTTGGCTGATAGCTTAGGCTTGTCTCCAGCCAGCTCTCACAACTTAAATTAACCCATCTCTAGTAATCTTTGTGCTGCCCCAGGCTTGTTTACCTCATCTATGAACTGCCATGTTGCTTCGTCTGAGTCTGGCTTGTGACTCCTCTGACTCCGCCCTTCTTCCCTGCATTCTCTCTGCCTCTAACTATCAGCCAATCAGCTTTTTATTAACAATGAGAGTAAAACATTTTCACAGTGTGCAGAAAGATTACTCCACAGCATAAAGACCTCATTTTCCAATCCCAGCCCTGACAAAGAAAGGACATAAAGTTTTTACCTTAACACAAAGAGAACATTTTTGGGGGACCAGGCTTTCACAACGTGACTCTGGCTAGACTAGAACTGGCAAGAGCTCTGATGTGGGAGTCCCCTCCCCTCTGTGTCCTGTGATTGCCATTAATGAATAAGGAAACTGTTTTGGACCTATAGCAGGGCAGAACTTAGCTAGGCAGGGAAAACTAAGCAGAGAGAAGCCATGGATCCTCTGGAGACAGACACTGGGAACTTTACCCGGTAAGCCACAGCCTCGTGGCAATACACAGATTACTAGAAATGGGTTAAACTAAAATGTAAGAGTTAGCCAATAAGAAGTTAGAGTTAATGGGCCAAACAGTGTTCTAATTAATATAGTTTCTGTGTGATTATTTTGGGGCTAAGCAGCCAGGAACCAACAAGT
>LOJH01020962.1:2648-17569 GCA_001685095.1 Ellobius talpinus | reverse complement strand
GGCAGAGGCAGGTGGATCTCTGTGAGTTCGAGGCCAGCCTGGTCTGCAAGAGCTGGTTCCAGGATAGGCTCCAAAACTACAGAAAAACCCTGTCTCGGAAACAAAAAAACAAACAAAGGAATGGTGGTTGTCAGCGACTAAAACAGAGCATAGAAGCAGTAACAGACAACACACAGAGGATTTGGGGAGTTGGGGATCTAGTCTACATACTTAAAGAATGAAAGCACAGAATAAACTCCAATGTAAACCACAGACTGTAATATAATGGATCCATATGATCTACCTCATCAATTGAAACAAAAGTTCAAAACTAAGGAAAGATGTTTATAATAGAAGAATTAGAGAGAGGAAAGAGAACATGGGAATCTTAATTACTGTTCAATTTCTATGTAAATCTAAAATGCTCTGAACAATAATGTAACAATTAAAACACACAAACCAAAGCTTTTCTTTTCCTTTCTTTTTTTTAAAGATAGGATCACAAGAAAAGCTGGGGATGGTCTCAAACTCACTACTTAACTAATGACGACCTTAACCTTCCTATCCTCTGTCTCCATCTCTCAAGTGCTGGGACTAGGATTCCAGCTGTGCTCCATTCTGTCCTGTTTTATGCTGTGCAGGGGACCAAACCTGGTGGTCTGTGCATGCCAAATAAGCACTATACACAAGAAAGTACCTCTCCAGTCTGAAAGCTAAGATAAGGTGCTATAATATATAACAATTTAAAAGGTAAAATATATAGAAATAAACTAATTAATGTCCACTTTCTCCACCAATGAGTGACACTTCTCTCTACCTCTGCCATGAGCCAGTTCTCAAGAACTAAACAAGCTGTTTCTACATCCTGTTCACGCTGTCCAACAGACACAAAAGATGAGCCACATGAGCCACTTCAATATACCCACACCAAAATATCTACAAAATTATTTCAACATATAGTTTATATAAAATGAATGAGATTCTACCTTTTACAGTTTTTATATATATATATATCTTATATGTACAGCTAATACCAATAAATACACTAGTTTTTGTAAGAAATGCTGTATCTTTAGATTTTTCAAAATTCATAATTAAAAACTTTGTGACTAAGTATGTACTATAGTGGTAGAAAGAATGCTTACCTACCATGCCCAATATGCTGTATATAAATACATACATACATGAGAAAAACAAGTTGTTCAAAAGCTACTTATCATTTTCCAATAATTAAATCAGCTACCATGATATGATTGACTATTAATTGCTTATAAAAATAGATAAAACTGGATTATTTTAGAAAAATTGACTTAACCCTGAAAAAAGGTGTTTCAATTTCAAAAGTACATCTATCCAAATAAAATATATTTACTGGCATTAATATCAAGAAAGTAGTAAAGAAATTAAATTCAAAGAAATAATGTATAAATATAAAATTAATTCTAAATGTATTAACAAAGCATTTGTCATAGCATAGTTTCCATAGCAAGTTATATAAACTGAAATCTTATTATTAAAATCACACTTGTTTTGCAAAATGTGTTCAAGTATTATGATCTAAAATTCCAAATTACAAGGACGCTTTTCTCCTTTCCTTGGAGCCCCAAATTTAGCTCATTTACATGACATGGGATATCAATGAAAATTTTAAATTACATTGAAGCAGTGTGTGTGTGTGTAGTGTACTGTATCTGTGTATGTGTATGTACATATGTATGTGTGTGCATATGTAGTACATGTACATTCCTGTATGTGTGTATCTGAGTGTAGGTGTATACATATGTGTCCATGTATGTACATCTGTGTATGTGGCGTGTGTTTGTTGTATATGTGTGTGAGAGTATTGCATGTAAGTGCATGCATGTATATGTGTATAGTGCGTGCTTGTGGACAAGTGTTTGCATGTGTATATGTTTATGTGTATGTGTATGAGTACATATATGCATGTGTATACACATGTGTTGTGTGTTTTTCCATGAATGAGTAAATGTATGTTAGCATGTGTATGTGTGTGCATGTGTGTGCACTCATGTTTATACATGTGTAAGTGCATGTATATGTACACGTGTATACACTTTTGTGTAACTATGTGTCTGTGTATGCAAACATGTGCACATGTATTAGTCCAAGATAGATCGATTTTTTTGGTCAGAAAAAAAGAGATGAGGAAGAGAAAAGGGCAGGAAAAGCAGATAATAGTTGAAATAAAGTGTTAAGATAAAGGGTACCATAGTGAACCTGAAGGAAGCCTTGAGCAGCCCAGCAGCAACAAGCAAATTTGCCCCTATTCTTACCCCCAATGAATACATGCAGAATCTCAGAGGACTTAACCATGTTGTACAAAGTCATGGTTACCATGAAACTTTTTTAAAATGTTATCATAAACAAAATCCTAGGCAGCTCTCTAAAATTAGTTTTGTAGACATAAGCAACAAACAGCATATACCAACCCACAGCATGATATGAGAGAGCAGAATCCAGTCCTATCTCTTCCTAATGAATTCACACACCCTTCAATTTGGGAAGTGGGGTCAAAAAGAACTCCACAAGCCACAAAATGTAAATCCCAGAGTCTTTCCAGCATCCCACCTACCTCCCAACCCTTATCCACACAGCCCTACACTGGTCCCTGCTCAGCCCAGTCCACTTCCCAGCAAGTTCTGGAACAAGGAATTCAATGTCAGCTGTCACACAATATGCTGACATTTCTTGCTTATGTGCCACCAATGATCGCATGAGTCAAGGCAGTGCCATACCAATGGATGCCCCAAAGTCAGTATCTCTTTAAAACATCAAAAAAAAGTGTTTAGTCTTTTGCCTATGACGAGCCTTCACAATGGTGTGTGTTATGGTTTGAAACTAAAGTGTTTCCAAAAGCTCAAAATTTGAATGCTTGTACCTATTTGTCAGAGCTGTTCAGAGAGGTTATAGAAGTTCCAAGAGGAGCCTTGCTAGCAGAAGTAGGCACTAATGGTCAGCCTTTAAAGGTACTATCGTCTCCTCGTCCCAGCCTGCTCTTTCTTCTTCCTGGTCAGACATGATGTGAGATTATCGTCCTAACTAGGTTTCCACTACTATAATGAACCCCATGACCAAAAGCAACCTGGAGAAGGAAAGTGGACATAGGACACATACATATTGTGTGTTATAGAAATCATATATATAAATATTTACATATAATTTCAATTTTAATATACCAAGGTTCATTATGACCCATGCTATCAATGTAAAATATTCAACGAAGAAATCCAATATCAGTGCATCAAAAGTATCATTTAAAAACTTTTTTGAATTGTTCCATCAATACCAATTAAAAAAGAAATACATTTCTTCATAATATCAAAAAACAAATACCAATATGTTATCCACAGCCTTCAATAAAACTAACACTCACAGTGCAACAGTAAATGAAATGTAGTCTATCAAAGACAGACAGAAAGATAGAAGGTGGAATCAGGGAGCAATGTATTACTAAGAAAAACCTGGCCATGTTGTTTCTTTAAAAGACTATGGAAGCTTTGGGACTTTGGATAGGAAAGTGATTTAAGGCTATAAGCAGGGGTTAAGGGTACATCTATCATTAATCATCTATCATTAATGGCAATGTATATTCCATACCATTATAAATTGGATATATGTAATCTGGTTTTAGATTTTAGAAGAGATTACAATTAAGTGATTTCCTTGAGTCTCAAAGAGACTCTGAACCTTTAAACAGTGTTGAGACTGAAAAACAATAAGGACTTGAAAAGCTGGACTACATGCATTGTGCATTATGATGTGGCCATGAGACAACAGGGGGCAAGGAGAAGATGTGGTGATTTAAATAAGATAGTCCCCATAGTGGCAGGCATTTTGAATGCTTGGTCCCCAGTTGATGCTGCTCTTCTGGGATGCTTAGGGCAGGGCTTAAGAGTGCAAAGACTCCTGCCATTTCATGTTTGCTCTCTGCTTTGTGCTTAAAGTGTAAGATGTGACATCTCCACTTGCTGTTCCAGCCTCTAGGCCCACCTGCTGCCAAGCTTTACTGCATGATGGAACTTAAAGTGTAAGCTCAAATGTATCTTTCCTTCTACAAGCTACTTTGGTCATGGTGTTTTATTATAGCAATAGAAAAGTAACTAATTCAAAAAAAGAGTAACACAAGAACAAAGCTAATGAATATATCCTCCTACCACCATACTTTCTTAAAGTCCATGCTCTTTTATAATATATAACTGGAAATCTAAAAACATTTAGAAAATCTAATAGCTACTAATTTTATTAAAGCTCTTTTGTTTTTACTTATGCAATAAACAGTAAAACTGACACCAATCCCTCAATTTTACTATACTTCTAAAGTGCTTACTTTCATAAATGCATACATTCATCTGTCAGATCTGAAATGCTTTCTCTAAACCATTTCTTATGGAGTTAACTAAGTTTTTACCATAATGCCTTAGTGTGCTTAGGAAATTGCTCCAATAAGCATGTCATACAGTATATTAACATGAAGACAAAATCCTCCATGGTAGCTGCCAGCAGTGAGACTAAGAGAAAATGAGATTGGTAGAAATTGACTATCATCCCTGAGCTGATTGACAGTCTCATCCCTATGGTGGCCTCAACAACTCAGTTTTTTGGGGGTTTTGTTTTGTTCTGTTTTTTGTGATTCTGTTTGGTTTTGTTTTGTTTTGTCTTGGCATCATGATCTTCTCTGTTATTTAACAAGTTGAAGTTATTCATAACAATTAACACTGCTTCTGTCAGATAAAACGCCTGCTGTGTTTTCAGTCAGGATCAGACCACAATGGTCACAGACAGTACTCCCCAAACAAAGAAACCTGTTTACTCATTTGTTTCAATCATACAATGCAGCCACTTCAATACTCTTCTAATCCTATGTGAGGTTTAGCTTGATGGCCAGAAAATGGATAGACTTAGGAGAAAATGTGGAAGAGTAGACAAAGGACAGTCTCGGCTGACACACACTGTACAGAAGGCACTAATACTGGCTGGCCTGTGTCTCTAGCTGAGAAACCAGTGGCAGGGGGGCTGTCCTACACTACAACATTTGTGTCACCAGCTCTAGCATCCTGAAGGCTTCGTAGGTGGTATTTTTCCATTAATGTCTCCACTAAGTGGTTCCATTTGAAACCTAAAAATGTTACCATCTGCAAAAGGAAAATATTTCATAAAGAACCTTCTTTGTTCCAAACACCTAAAAGGATTTCTATAAACAATAAAAAAATAAAAGATTTAAAACAGTTGAAAACATTTTTTTTTCCAAAAACTAAAACACATTGGGAAACTGGTACTGAGTCAAGTTCCCAACAGCAAAGCAGTTGTAACCAGCAGACATGGTCAATGAAAAAAAGATACAAATAAAATATCTTCTTCAATATCCAACCAGGTAGCTTCTTTACAAACTAAATTTCAGTAAAATCCTCTCTTCATGAACAAGGCAAGATGTCTACAACATGAGCAAGCAATGAGGCAATCAACAAGTTGTGTTTTTAACTGCTGAATCACATATTTTCTAAAAATGTTAAATAACAAGCACAGATTACATATTTATTTGAGGTCTTTATTAAATATTAAATATGAAATAAATGTTTATTCAAGGATATTTACATTTTAGATCTACTATGCAAAGACCTAAGAGTAAACATCATAGCTAGACAACAGAATATGTCATCTCTTTGGGATTGGAAACAGAGTCCATCCCATCATCCCATCTCTGTCCAAGTGCCCTCTCTAATTAAGTACATCACTGTATGGCTGTTAGCCCTGTTTCTGTATTCAAATGCCCGGCCAAAAGCAACTTACAGGAGAACTTACAAGAGGAAGAGCTGTTTTGGCTCTCAGTTCAAGGTTCCAGACCATCATGGTAGGGAAGTCCGAGCAGCAGGAACCTAAGACAAGTGGGTACATCATGTCCACTGTCAAGAAGCGAGAAATGAGTTTGTCCCCTCTCTTTCCCTGCATTGCAGGACCAAGACCAGGCAATAATAGTACCACTTACAATTAGGATGAGTTTTCCCATCTCTATTAAGGGGATGTCGGAAGGATGGAACAGGCTATGAGTCTAAAATTTTAACAGAGATGATAATAAGAGGTAGCATTCATCTTCTAAAACACATGTCAGAGACATTCAAAGCAATTAACTATGCTTGCTTACATAGAGCCAGAATGTTCGTGGCTTTGCATTTAACAGTATTGGCATGCTCTCTCATCCCTAAAGTCAATGAAAGTACCTCCTAAAACCACCAAACCATTTCATGCACAACAAGACATTCTTTAAGAATGATCCTCCTCACTGTTCTTCTGGGCAAGTATGTCCACTTGCTTTTTGTTGTTTTGTTTTGTTTGGGTTTTTTTCTTTTTGCTTGTTTGTTTTGCTTTGTTTTTACTTAATTTTAAAACTTGCTGAATTAATCTTGAAATCTTGTGCAAATCTCATCCTTTGAACAACATAACTTTAAAAGCCACACAGCTACTATGGACGCATCCAACAATGTCCTTTGTCCAAATGCCCATGCTTCACTCTAAAGTATGTACTCTCCCTTATCTTAATGAATGCTCTGATGCTGCCCTCTGTCTTGAAATTCTTTTCTGAAGTGTCGTCAAGGATCTGGCTTTCCCTGAGTGTAGTTCCTGAAGAGTAAGGATGCAATAGCAGACCATCTTCCCTTCTCTTGCTGTCCTCCATCAAGTTATAGCCTGTGACTGAGTCTCCAAGAAGATGGTTAGGAAACACACTCAGAATTCACTCTGCAGGCTTATTTCTTGCCACAAGTGGTTCTAAGAACAAGATGTAAGAAATAATACAGCATTCGCACTCTGAGCCGGGGGCTCAGTCACATGCTCTAAGTAAACTTTTCTGGAGCCGCATACTTCAAAGTTATTACCTACTCATTAATAATGTAGAGATTTTTCTTCTTCATCTGGCTCTTCTGTGCTTCTCATGGAGCAGAACCAATGACGGAGAGAAGAGACCAAGTAGGGACTACCCTCATTGTGAGAGGTGCTAACTAGAGGCTGAGAATGAAGTTCCAAAAGCAGTCTGTACTGTTATTAATAGGAAGCCCATCAGTTATACCATGGGGCTCACATCTCCAGGTGAGCACCATTATTCCAAAACACTGCGATAACTATAGCAAGTCAGTAATCTGTACAAAAACACGCATGAACCTCAAATATTTGAACAAGAATATTTTGAAAACATTATTTACTCAATAGTTATAATAAAATAATACTAACTCTTTTCTGTAGACTAAAATAAGTAAAATTAAACCAGTTTAACATGATGCATTTTATAATATATGAGTGGTAGGGATGGTAATTATTAATGACTCTGGCAATTCCAATGACCTTGGGCTTAAAAAAAGAAAGGTTTTCCTCACTGTTCCTTCAAGCAATGGATTTAGAAAAATAAGAGAATGTCAAATTTTAAGAGTCCTTACTGGAAGGCTGATTTTTCTAAAAACAAAACAAAAGACTAGTGACCCACGGTTAACAGGGAAAACTCTCCACTTCTGCCTCCATTTTGTCGGCACTGTCCTGTGTTCCTTCATGCCATGAAAAGTACTAGTGTGCCTGTCTACCTAACCTGTCTCTTTTTCATTTTAGGCTGAAGGCACAGTGTCGTAAACCCATAGTCATCTTTGATGCAAGGAACAGAACACCCCAAGGTGATAACAGCCATCTAATGTAAGCAGACTACATGCTGGAACAGAACATAGAAACAGATGGGTACTCTCAGGGATGACATGATTGACAGCTTAACAATTTAAGGGACCACCTTGCAATGACCTGAGCTGAGACAATGGTGGGCAAAAGTACACCATGACCACAACTGCTAACTATGGATACTTCTTGCTCCTGCCCCTATTCTTCCTCTGTCTAAGTCTAAAGTTCATATCAGTAAAAGGAGGATGAACTCGTGGTCATGGGACCTTTACAACCCCTTCTTCACAACATGCTGATAAAATATTCTTCCTCTCTTTTCACCATTACTCGTCACTTCTCTGCCATCAGTATCTGGGGATTTGAGGCCATCCTAGCTCAGTGGGACTGCAGGCAGGAAGCAGGATTTCTCCTCCGCTGGCTACTCAGTCTCCCACAGGTAAAGCAGATTGCTTCATAGCACTTTGTACATAACTGTTTTATAGCTGGATTGATTCTGTATAAGAGAGTGGTACTTTTTCAAAATTGAAATTTAAGGTCTATTTGCTTTGTTTCTAATGTTCCGTGAATTGACACATTTATTAAGTATGATGATATAATAACAAAAAATTAATCTGAATCTAAGTAAAAGAGATTTTTTCCTATAAAATAACACTCAGAATGTGCATATCTCACTTGACTTTCTCACCTGAGTCTGATAAAATCTGGACATGAGCTTTTGATTGCGTACACAATGAAAGTATTCCTTCCCTAGAGGGCGCACCCAAAGTTATAGACAAAGGTTACATCTGTTCTGGGCATAAGGAATCACCACTAGACACTCAAATGTATCGTAAGTGGTTCGGAGGGCTGGGGGGCAAACATGAGCAGAGTGTGAGTGGGGCACAGAGACATCTGTATAATGCTCAAGGGCAAGAGGCAAGTGAAATGCGCAAACTGTGTCAAGGTATATGCTAGAAAGAGGGACTGAACTGTGGTATGAAGTATCTAAAAATGTATCATAGAAATGAATGGTGGCGATTTAAAAAAAGCACTACCAAGAGCTTTGGCAATAGCACATGATGTGTTTTAGTCTTAAGAATGAGTCTAAGAAAATAAAATGAAAGGAAATGTAGTCATAACTCTAAACCACCTGGCAAAAGAACCCCTAATTAAGTGTAGGAAAGGCTACAATGCAGACAACTGGGCACATACCACCAAACTGTTCAAGGGAAACATCTGTGGTCAAGCACTGGCTGTAACCCCAGGTCTGACAGCTGGCCTAAAGCCCAAGGAAAGCAACATTCTTCTGGGGATACACTTTACTTAAAATAAATGCAAAAATCAGAAGCCTTCAATAAGCATTAAGGACAGAAAGAAGTTCAAATCCTGGTAGCCAATACAGCAAAAGGCTGAAATTCTAGGAAATGCTCAGAAGCAGTGGGTATCTTAAATCTCAAGTTGTATCCCGAGAAGGAAGAAGAGCTCCCAGCAATGCCAGCATTCCCCATGGCTCACAAAATCCCTTTACCTACTTACTGTGCATGCTGCTAGAAACTGATATGTGTCAGTAGGCAAAATGAGTAATGCCTCCAATGCTTTGATATAAAATGACCACCAGGGGCGTCTGCCTTGTCCATGAGCATCATCAGCACCATAAGCACAATAAAATATAAACTGAGAAAGAACTGTGTCTCATGCTGTCTTGTTAGGGTATTATTTCTAGATACTCTCACCAGCACCTGGTTCACATCAGAGCTACAACATAAGTAGGACGGATCATCGAGGAGCAGCATGGTGGCTACAGGAAGCAGCATAAATATTAGACATATTGTCAATAACTGGTTGATTTCACCCGCTGGCAAAGTTATTCTTTTATCTCCCTTTGAGAATAATCAAGGATTCTAGAACAGACTCAATAAAAGGTCTAGTCGTTCTTCTTTCTCTCTGCTCTGTCTGGATGCTGACATTGTCAACCCTGAGGGAGTAAAAGTCTCTGTCAAGTGTAACTCCAGGTTCTGATGCAGCTCACGCACCATAATCATGGAGAGGATTAGACTAGGGAGAGCAGGGAATCTATGAGGTTCAAAAGGTGTTCTCTGCTTATGTTTTTGTTTGGTTGTTTGCATGTTTTTGTTTGTTAATGTTCCCTCAGAAGATCAATCACTGACAAAAATTTCTCCTCCTGCCAACAGCACAACTGGAAAAGGAGGAACTAGCTGGCAATCCAAATGAATACCAGATGAGGACAAGAAAAAGAGAGAAGGGGAGGGAAGGAGAGAAGGTAGAGGAGGGGAGAAGAAGGGAAATGGGGAGAGAAGGAAATGGGAGGGAAGGGGAAAGGCAGTAGCCTCAACAGAAGCACCATGGATAAATACATAATACCAATCTCAGAAGCCATGTATTATTAATCCCAGTGTCAGGTGTGGGATATCTCCATAGGAATTATTGGCCAGAAAATCCCATGGTATCCCAAAGTAAGACAGGCTAGTACCATTCCTCTAAGCTGACCATCAGAACTGATCAGTAAGAGCCTGCTGATGAAAACACATGCATCTTGGTTGCAAAACAGTAAAACGATGCCGGAACTATACTGGAAGCTTCCTCCCTGCTGGTTAGCTTTCATAGTGCCAGCAGTTGCTATGCTGGCAGCTCGAGGAGAAAAGTCAGCAATGGTCTTTCTCAGCTTTGGACATGGCATTATGTAATATCCACTTTCCCAGCAAACTGTGCCTACGGGTGCAATAGTGGCGCACTGCTATGGAGATAACCAGTTGATTGTTGATTGAATCAGTGGCCTGCTCCACTGGAAGGAATTCATGCCCGGTACTGTGGATCTGGTCAAAGACTGATATTTGGGATCACAGAAACTAATGATGAAATTACTACTTTAGTAGACTAAATGGACATGTTGTCAAGATCCTTTCTAGATATTAATGTTTATGCCCCACACTAGTACTGCTTTGTCTTAATCAAAGATGCTTGTATTTCCAGTGAACAGCAGTTAATGCAGATATTTATGATTGATCAAGGCAGGGCTAAAAACAAGTGACTGGAGAATTCTCAGCCTTAAATGAGACACCCAAATCAGTTCTTAAGGCACATTGTAGAAGAAGGGGTAGAAAGAATATAGTCAATGGGAAGTGGGCAATGAAGCTCTGTCTTAAGGGCATGGCAAGGCTGTGGCAGTCACAAATTCACAGCAGCTAAAGTTGCCTGCACAGAGTTTATACAAGACAGTCCATCAATATCCAGTCATAGGTGGAGGAGGGGCTCAAGGGCCCATGCCTGGCTAGGACAGCTAATAGTAGGTGAGGACTGCTGGGTGAGAGAAGCCAGTGTCTCAGTGATATGACCCATTCCGACTCAGGCAGCCATGGTTATACTCAAAAAGATTAGGAAGTAGGATGGGAACCTGGAGAGAGGGAGAAGGGAGAAAGGAGTTGAAAGGGGATAAGAGAGCTGACAGATAAGTGTGACCAGAATATATTATATACAGTGTAAAACTGTCGACAAATAAATTAATAATGAGAAAGGGAGAAGGGAGAGAAAAGAAGGGAAGGGAAGAATGAGGAGAGGACTAAGTACAACTTCCCTGGGATAACCTGAAGCAACCAGTGCTTTACTCTTTACACCTTCCAAACTGTACCTCATTCAAAGCATTAACTACAAAGTAAAATAAAGATGATATACCAGCCACCACGTGACTCTAACATCAATAAGCATCAAAATACATCAAGTTCCATGAGAGGCAGAGTAACAGTAAGAGTAAGTAAGCGGCACTGGGGGTGCTAGTGTGTGAAAGCAAAATAGTAAAGACACCAAGAGTCATAGGAGTCAATGATCTGCTGCCAAAACATCACATATAATGGAGAAAAAAAGCCCTATACTTTCTTTCTCAAAATTTCCCTACCAGCGAAAAATTACAGTCACTATCTGCTTCACAACACACTTGCTGTGTAGAACACTGGTTTCACCACAAAAATTTCCAGACAACAAATAGCAAAAGCCATTAGCAACTTGTTAAATATTACCAATATTAAGAATTTATAGGCTTTTCCTTGAGTGGTGGGCTGGGGCCCCTTTGTCACTAACATTTAATTTCTGAAAATCTTATGGCAAAAGAATGAACTGCCTATGGAAACATTGTAGAAGCCATAGAAACATCTTAGGTTCCTAAAAATAAGCAATTAAAACAGTCTGTTAAATAAGCACAGCATCAATTACATTTTCCGCTTGGATTACAGTATAGGCCATTGCTAGTTTCTGCTCCTGACCCTTGTGCTACAGAAATCTTTTAGAATTCTTTTTCTCACAACTGCAACATCACCAACACTGTAAGTAATAGTAGTATGCTTATATGTATGCTTTGATTGCAGACAACATGTTATGATGGATTTATTTGTCAACAGCTAAGTTGCAGTACTACATGAATGAACCAAAGACTAACCTTGATATTCTGCATATTAAGCCCACTTTAAATCAAAGAGATTACCCATCATAATATGTGGGACTCTCACTGGACTGGTCCATGGCTTTAAGAGAATGATGTCAGGTTTCCAAAAGCACACTGCCTTAGAAAAAGCATTAGCCTTCATCCAAGTTTCCAGCCTGTCGGCCTCACCTTCTGTGTTAGTTACTTTTCTGTTGTTGTGATGCAACATCATGATCAAGGCAACTGACAGAAAGAAGGGTTTGGGGTGGAGGGGATTACAGTTCCAGAGGGAAGGAGTGCATCATGGCAGGGAATCTTGGCAGCAGATGGCAGACACAGTAACAGAAACCACTAAGATCTCACATCTTGTACAACAAGCATGAAGTAGAGAGAAAACTGGAAATAGTACATAGCTTTTGAAACCTCAAATTCCACTACAAGTAACAGACTTCCTTCAGGAGGACACATCTCCTAAACCTACCCAAACAGTGGCACCAAAGTGGAACCAAGTATTCAAACATCTGATCCAATGGGGGTCATTCTCATTCAAACCACAGCACCACACATTTCAGATTCTCACAATTGCATGATTTAAACCTTGAAATAAATCTTTTTATGTGCTCCAAGACAGCCTTAGATGCATGAAACCCTATCTCAAAAGCAAACCAACAAAAACACATTTTTTGACTTGCAACCTCTACCTTTCAACCCATCTACACAAGCTTCAGCTTGTGCCCACCTAATAGAATTCTTGCTGCTGAGGTCTTCGAATTTCCCTTTCAACTGTCTCCAAACCTCTGATTCCCTAGTTCTGATCCTTAGGCCCTTCCTCTAATCAATACAAGCCCAAAAGTAATTGAAACTAGGATATGAAATCTGGATGATAAATAAGACACACTCACATATGCAAATCTCACAGAAAAGAAATTTTATGTGGTAAAGGCAATTTACAACATCCTAGTTCCTACATGAACAGCCCAAAGGTAAGAATAGCTTAAGTGTGAAGTGTGCACTGAACAAGAAATGCAAAGTTGCTTCTGTACCATTAGAACTGCAATCAGGAATTAAAGGTTAAAAGAAAAGCACAATTTCATTTACAAAAATCCAATTCTAAATTTAGTGCATGTTCACTTTGAAATCCAAACATTCTTTACCATTTAGGGTGGACAATAGTTAAATTTCAGAGTTCTAAAAGAATTGTGTAGAAGACTATTGCAGCAGTCCAAAATTTTTAATGTTGACCTTCATGAAGACATTCCAGGTCTGGCAAGATGACGCCATAGCCTGCCAGGGGTCAGGTTGTTTATCACCACCTTTAACTCCAGCTCCAGAGGAACTAACACCCTCTTATGGACTCTACAGCCTTCTGCACTCATATATACACGCACACACACACACAATATTTAAAAAATAAATCCTTAAAACAATAAAGCATTATGACATTTCAGAATCTAAAACTCAACTGAGACTGATATTGATTCAATGGCCTTACTTCAGTATCACACCATAGTACAAAGGGGAACAATCCCTGATGTTTAACATCCATACTTTACCTCCCACATCAGTCGGTAGTCCATATTTTCATCCAAGTCTTCAGGCATTCGCTTCTCTCCAGCAAAGGGTCCAAATTTTTCACCCTATAGAGCAAAAATTACATTGTAAAAGCATCAATGTAATAATCAGCTACTAAAATAAACCAATTTATCACCTGGAATCTTTTTCATCCACATCTTCACTTTTTAAAATATTAACTATGTAAACAAACTACAAAGCTAATACAAAATGTTTTCATGTTTTTTAAATACAGTTTAATCTGCTTTAGTCTAAAAGCTTCAACACACAACACAGAAGCCAACATAAAAGGGTTAAACCGCTCCACTTTCAAATTCTGACAACATCTGAAGACTGTACTCTATGTGTCCATCTTCCTCACAGCCTTTGGCAGGGGTTGAAATGAAAAGCACGAGTGTTGCCTGACTTGAGAGACAAGCCCACCAGCCAGAACATCATCTGGTTTCCATAAAAATCATAAATTCATCCTATTTTGCACAAGAAATATGCTTACCATTCTCAGAGGAAGGCTGTTCAGAAATAAAATTTAAATTTGACTGTCAATCTTTGCAGTAGCCTGGTGGTCATACTTTGAGCAGGTAGTATCAAAATGTGTGTTTGGAAGTCTACTGCATGAGAATCTCTTTGGCAGTTGTTACAAATGCTGAGTCCTACACTTTGTTAAAACCCATCTCTGGAAATCTAATGTAGGGACAGAATTCTGATGAATATGCTGATGAGAAGCACAAGTAGAGGCCTTATAAACCATAACAAAAAGATCAAGTAGATAACATGAAGTCCAGTCCTGATCTGTCACCTGTGTGGCACAGACTCTGAAGTGTAACAACTGTGAGGTGTAGACTGTGAGGTGTAGACTCTGAGTGTATCAACTGTGAGGTATAGACTGTGAGGTGTAGACTCTGGGTGTACCGACTATGAGGTGTAGACTCTGGGTGTACCGATTGTGAGGTGTAGATTCTGAGTGTACAGACTGTGAGGTGTAGACTCTGGGTGTATGACTGTGAGGTGTAGACTCTGAGTGTACCAACTGTGAGGTGTGGACTCTGAGTGTACCGAATGTGAGGTGTAGACTCTGAGTATACTGACTGTGAGGTGTAGACTCTGAATGTAGCGACTGTGAGGTGTAGATTCTGGGTGTACGGCTGTGAGGTGTAGACTCTGGGTGTGCCGATTGTGAGGTGTAGATTCTGAGTGTACCGACTGTGAGGTGTAGACTCTGGGTATACGACTGTGAGGTGTAGACACTGAGTGTACCAACTGTGAGGTGAGGACTCTGAGTGTACCAACT
>LOJH01020961.1:0-36548 GCA_001685095.1 Ellobius talpinus | reverse complement strand
TTTATTAACCAATGAAAGTAACACATAGACAGATGACCCTCCTCTATCATCTTGCGAAATGTTTTTCTCAGAATGTATTTCAAGGAGAGGAGACGTGGAAGTAATGTTTATTAGTACATAGCACCTCTACCTCTGAGGGACAGGTGCGACAATTTTATGCATGAATGCAATGCACCTTGATAAAAGCAAGGCCATCAACATTCCCAGCACCTCAAATAGTAACAAATTATAGATGTTGCAAATTTCTATACCTTTCTTTTCTGATTCTTTAAAATACATCATAGGTTATGGTAACCAAATTACCATCCTCCTGGGTTGTGTGAAATGGATTCCTGTCCTCCGACCATGGTGTGGCATCCAGTGTATGATTTCTCTTGACTCTGCCCCTGCTGTCCTTGCCTGCCTCTAGTAGCTACTATTCTGAGATGGACATTTAGGTTTCTGAAAATAAGTGCAAATGTGGTATCTTTGTGGGTGCATGCCTTATTCCATTAAACTTAATGACTTTGAGTTCCAGTCATATCATTGCAAATGACAGTATTCTTTGTTTTGGTTAAGTAATATTCCATTGTGTATATGCCACCACATCTCCATAAACTCCTGATATATTGATGGGCACTTTAGCTGACTCCATATCTTGGCTCTTGTGAGCCATACTACAATAAACATGGGAGTGCATGTATCTCTTCGATATGTTGTTTCATTTCTTTTGAATATATATACACAGTGATAGGATTGATAGGTCATAGGTAGCACAGACCACAAAGGTAAAAGCATACAAATGGAATTATGCCAGGCTAAGATGATTCTTTCCAGCATAAGAAGCCATCAAAGAGTTAGAAAACAACCTACAGGACTAGAGAATCTATTTGTAAACTGTGAATCCAATAAGGGATTCAAATATAAACAAGATATGAAAAGCTCAAAATATGAATTAATATGATCCAATAAGACTGAATAAAGATAGGAGTAGCCATAAACCAGGAGACATTCAAACATTCAACGTGCCTCACCACCAGGGAATTCCAAGGCAAAAGGATCATGAGACATCACCTGAGCCCAATCAAGGTGACTGCTACCCAAAAGTCCACACAAAAGTGCTGAGGCAGGTGTGGAGAAAAGGAAGCCTTAATATAGAGATGGTGGCAATGGAGATCAGTGCAGACAAGGCAGACAGCTATGTGTATTGCCTTAGAACGGAAAATAGAGCTGCCAAGGGGGAGAAAAGTAGCTGAGACCCCCAACAATGATAGCTGAGAACCCCAACAATGACCAGCTACAGTTACATTCTTTATGTCACTCTGAAAATTCTCTGTAACCTCCCCCCCCAAAAAAAATTCTGTGAGCCCAGCAGCCAGAGAGGAACAACGCACTTTATAGAGTAATACTGATGGCTGAAAAGCCGGTGGGGGGTGGGGGGAGAGGATACTCAGCTCCCATGGAGACAAAAGTGTCCTTAGTACATTATAATTTCCTAGAATCCCAGGCTTTCAAAATTCACCCATCTGCAACCTAATTATCATCTTGCCTGGGCCTCTCATATGACAGGCAAGCACTCCAGCACTGAGATGCAGTCCCAGACTTCTTTGTTTCTTTGTACTGTTTTACTTTGCAGCAGGGTCCCAGTGATTTGCCTAGGCTAGATTTGAACTCTTTCTTTAGGCCAAGCAGGCCTTGAACTTGAAATTTTCCTGCCTTAGCGCCTCCCCCCCATCAATTAGCTGGGATTACAGACCTGGGCCATTTGTCCTAGTTTTATTTAATAATTTAAAAATAAAACATCGCTCCCTTGGAAGGTTCCAGGAAATTAATGGGTGAAGGTAATCCAGGCAGCTGCCCCGGAGAGAGTTTGTGACAGGAGAGGCAAATGGCATCCAGCAGGAACACGTGCCAAGCAGATGGGTTCCATTTCTCTCCCAGACCTTCCCTGGTGTCTTTCCTCCTCAGCACCTCGTTTCCATCTGCACTTCAGGCTTATGTCAGACAAGATGCAGGGAGAAGGAGCTGTCAAAAGCTGCTGTAGGCATTGTCTGTACAACGCAGCTGCACAGACTAGTAAGAACCACTGGTCTCAGAGTTGTCTTCACTGTAGCTGACAGGAGCAGCTCTCTTCCCGACTGGCTTCCCGACACACCTTGAGTTTGCATCCTCACAAAGCATCCTGGGCTCTGATGCCCCATGGTACAAAGGGCTACTTTCTGGGTCTGGATGATTTGTACCTAACTTGATGTGCTCTGGGTTCAGCATGTTAACCAGACACAAGAGAGGATGGAAGGGTATAAATGGGAGGAGGCTGGCCAACAGGCATAAAGACACAACTGAATAGGGGTGATAACATCTGGTACTCTTCTGTGGACTAGGATCCTCAGAATTAATAGTAGCATACTATCCACCCCAAAATAACTGGAAGAGAACTTTCTTGCTAATAAAATATATCCCAATTAATTCTAATATGGTTAGCATATGCATCTTATAAAATTCTGGTCGTATAAAATATGGTAAGTCCCGATTAATAACCCCATAGACAGCATGTTTTACTAAATATTTCATAAGTATATAAAATCATGAGTGTTCTACAATAATGTGTGATGTGTTTTAAGATGCCTATTAATATTGGCTCAGACTACTGTAACAAACAACACATACTGGATGTTTTAACAATAGGCATCTATACCTCATAGCTCTGGAGGGAGGTGATAAACTCATGATCTGTGTAGATATATCTAGGATCTTGCATGGCTTCACATAGAGAGGGATGCAGCTTTGTGGTCCCTCTGTGGCTCCCCTAATCCTTATCACCCCTCAGGGGTTCTAATACTTGCATCCCAGGGATCTAAATACTAGTCTGATGCTAATTTAATTCAATACTAATTTGGGGGGCATATAAACATTAATTCTCGACAGTTTAAAAAATGGCTATTTAGTCTGTTAAAAGAAGTCTGCTTAGCCACCTTACCATAATGGTGAGATTGCTAGCATTTCCTTTTCGATTTTCTTAGCACGTTGGGTAGCTGCCTTAGGAGTGTTCCTTCCCATCACAGGCCTGTATTTCATTGTCCATGTTACTTTTAAATGGTCTCAGTCATCAGTTTCCCAAGTATTTCTTTTGTCCTCTGAGGGCTACCTACTTGTTTTCTTGCTCTGGGCACATGGCTTTTGACCCGTGAACTCTGCCCTACAGCCTCAGGGTCTTCTGGGTGCTCACTGTCCTCCTTTGTTCCACTGGCCATCTGGAGACTCTACTCTTGCGCCTTCAAGGACTCTTCCCTCAGCAGCGTGAGATCCTCTTCTGAGTCTGTTCTCAGCATTCATTTAGGGACATTCCATGTCTAAGGTTTTCATTTAGTGTTTTATTTATTTATTTTTTATCATTTCTATGTCTGCTAGATTTTTATCATCTGACCTCATGCAGCATCTACCATTTAGACACAAGACACAGGGAACACGCCCAGTCGTGCCTACTCATGCCCACAGTCTCCCAATGCCCATGCCTGCCCTGCATCTCTGTAATTCTCACCATTACTTATCTGTTTGCCTTTTTGCAGATTTTCTTCTTAATTTTTCTTTCTTGCTTTGTGTTCTGGTGGAATGTCACACTGAGCCTGAGGTCGTTACTTCACCTGGAAATGGGCTGCCTTTCCTTCCGCTGTTAGTTTGGGATTTGACTCTAGGCAGAGCTTCAAGGATTTGTTGGGACACTGAGCAGTGAATCAATGACAGTGTGGTACTTGAGAGCACAAACCAGAAACATTTTCTACTTTACATGGCTTCTGCTCACCATCTCACTAGGACCTCTACCTAGGAGAGTAAGTTATTTATAGTTGCTATGACTTTGTAAATAAAATATAAATATTAAAGGTTCATTGAATTACTTATTTTTAGTGTGTGTGTATGTGTGTGTGTCTGTCTGTGTAATGATGTTGTTGGGGAAGAAGTCAGAGGATAAGTTATAGGAGTCAGTTCTTTCCATCATGTGGCTCCCAAGGACTTTTATATCCTGAGCTGGCCTGATAGCCCTCATAATATATAATTATTAAAACACAAAAACAAGATATAGTGACATATGCCTGCAATCCCAAGACCCAGGAGGCAAAAGTGGGGGGATTTCTGCAAGTTCAAGGCCAGTCCTGGTCTCCACAAGAAGTCCCAGGCCCAGCCACGATTATACAGTGAGCCCTGTATCAACCTCGTCTCTCCAACATTAGATTGGAAAGTTGCTGAAATAACATTCTATTTTAGTCAGGAAAAATAAACTGAAAAGTTACCTTCAAAAATAGCAACAAAAGAAATGTTAACTATGTTCTTTAAGATAACTCTAACTCTAACAGTGTTCTCAGCCTTCCTAATGCTGTGACCCCTGAATACAGTTCCTCATGGTGTGGGGATCCCAACCATGAAATTATTTTCATTGCTACTTTATAACTGTAATTTTGCTACTGTTATGAATTATAACATAAATATCTGTGTTTTATGATTGTCTTAGGTGACCCCTGTAGAAGGTCATTCAATCCCCAAGGGGCTTTTCAACCCACAGGTTGAGAATTGCTGCTCTAGAGGCATGAAAGCATTAATTTGAAAACTTTTACTTTTCTTAATTTTAATTGTGTGTGTGTGCACATGTGCATCTGTGTGTCTATGTGTGAGTATGAGCACATGAAGCTGAAGGAGTCAGATTCCTTAGCAATATAATTACAGTTAGTTGTGAGTGGACAAATTTGGGTTCCAGGAACCCGGTTCTGGTGCTCTGCCAAGGCTGTGCACACATACTCTTAACCCCTGAGCCATCTCTCTAGACTCACATGCAATAATTCGATAAATAAAAATGATTAAGTTGTCACTTGAAAGACTCAAGTACGCAAAGTTATATCTGTCTCAGTGATTAGAAGCCTTGGTGTGGCTAGGAATAGCCACACCTATTTAGATATTTAACATCGCCTTAATTTAAATGCTATGGCTCGTTGTTGTGACAAAACCGCCCTGTTAAAGACCCCTTCATAGAGAAGAGGTCTGTTTTGTCTTACGGTTTGAGGGTACATTTACCTCATCCTCACTTCTACCTTGCTCGAGACAGGGCTTATTTTCTTTCATTATTCTCTGCTATGTATGGCAGGCTACAAGCCCACAGCCTTCTAAGGATTTTCTTGTCTCCATCCTCCATCTTGCCAAGGAATGCTGGGATTGTAGATAGTGGCAATATGAACCTAGCTTTAACATGGAGTATGGAGATATGAACACAAGTCTTCATGCTTGAAGGGAAATTAGTTTGACCTTCTGAACCCTTTCCCCAGCCTTGAGTGAGCATATTTTAAATAAGTCAATAAAACCCCTACCCCAAACATGAGTTGATGCAATTGAATTAACCCCAGGAGAACTTTGTGCATTAAGGCCATGATACCAGCAGGAAAAGATGAGCCCAGAGTCAGAGAGAAGTTCTCAATACTTGGGAATAATATATTGCCACTCCTGGAAGCATAAAGAAACTACAAGTGTGTAAGTAACAGGCAACCCAGAAGAGAGATATGGATCAGATATCCATGGGACAGCTGGAGAAAGAGGGATGCCCAGAGACATTGATGGTGCTTCTGTGATACTTTAACCCCATCCTGTATAAGTCTATCTACCCAGTTCTACCCATGGCTGGGATGCAGACACTTAACTTGGAGCTGTCCTAGGCTAGGCTTAGGTTAGGGGTGCGAAGGGCTTGAGGGGTTGGGTGGGCAACGGAGAAACTGGAAGGCAAAGCTGGCACTCCTGAAATCTGCCTGTGTCCTGGTGACTGACACTGGCTGAGGCTGTCTGGATGAAGTACCATTTCAGAATGGACTCCCCGGAGGGCACATTCTTGGCAAATAGGTCATTCACGATAGGAAAATGGCCTCCAGAAATGAGGCAAGCATGGTGATACATGCCAGAAATCCTGACACACAGGAGACTGAGGTTGAAGGATTCTAAGTTTGAGGCCACCCTGAACTACATATCAAGATTCAGTTTCAATAAACAAACAAAAGGGGGAGGGAGGGAGAGGAGAGAAGAGAAGATGAGAGGAGAGGGAGAGGAGAGGAGAGGAGAGGAGAGAGAGAGAGAGAGAATTTGGTGATGCTGTACTACTCTCTGAATTGAGTGGGGATGGGAGAGTTAGGAGCTTTCAAGTTAAGTGCAGGGAAGGATGGAGCAGAGATGGGACCTATAATAGACTGTACCTGGCTAATCAGAGAAGACTCAGGGCTATGCTTCATGAGAAGGACCTGCAGGGTGAGTGGATACTCATAGCTCACCAATCAACTTTCCAGCAACAGTCACAGCTACATCATTGAAGATGTATTTTAGGTCTATTTCATTTAATGAAGTAGATCCAAAACACCATATCAACATTCAATCTACATAAGTCTATCAGTATGATATTTGTGTTCCACTCCTATATGAAGTATTTAAACTCCATCATGCTCTCTCTTATAACACACAGCAACTTTTAAAATCAGAAATAAGGCTATCTGTATTTTAATCTCATACTTTGGAAAGGTGAGTCATAGTGCCAAGATGGTCTAAACATATCTATAAACCTTCCAAAAATTGAATGGAGCTCTCCTTTTGTGTTTAAATTAGTTAAGTACAACTGAATATTCAAGTCCCCCGGGGTACAAATGTAGCAATAACCACACATAACTAGTGGCAACTACATGAGACAGTTCAGGCTCTCAAAAGCTAACCACACTCCCAGTATTTACTGGTAAGCAACAATGTGAGACTTGAGCCCAACTCTTACAGCAGACATTCTTTGCTTTGTGCCCCTGACAGCTTTACCTTAGGTACACAGCCCTCAGTAAATTCAGAACTGCATTCACTGTGCACAGTGCCCATATGTCCCAAGCTGTCTGGGACAGACCAATAGCAAATATTCTGTCCCATTTTCAGAACACACTTCAGACCATATGTCCACATTTATGTTCATGTCTTTACATGAAAATAGGGCTGATGCTAAAGAGCCACTCCGGAATCTTGGGGCCGCCTTCTCCAGCATGAATCCCAGAGGCTTCCTTTGGCTCTTCCCCCGTAAAGGAAGCATCAAGGATGAACCAGCCATCAGGCTGACCAGGCACTGTGCCAGAGCTGGTTAGGAACAATGGCTGTACCAC
The DNA here is from genome assembly GCA_001685095.1 of Ellobius talpinus. Taxonomy (NCBI): domain Eukaryota; kingdom Metazoa; phylum Chordata; class Mammalia; order Rodentia; family Cricetidae; genus Ellobius; species Ellobius talpinus. The sequence continues at coordinate 29,415 of LOJH01020961.1, read as the reverse complement.
TCACAGGGGAGGCAGACCAGAGCAGCTCTGCACTGTCTCCACTCTGAAAGGGTGTGTGCATGTGTGCGTGTGTGCATGCGAGTGTGCATGCATGTGTGTGTGTGCCTGTGCATCTTAGTGTGTGCATGCAAGTGTGTGAATGTGTTCAAGCATGTATGTGTGCATATGTATGTGTGTGCATGCATGTATGTGTGCATATGTATGTGTGTGCATGCTAGTCATGCTACCAACTCTAATTTTACTCAGTTTTCAGTGAAGTGGAGACTCACCTTGTCATTAAATAGCTTGATCTTCACATGCCCTATAAAACAGTAGGGTATCATCATCATCATTATTAATCTCCGGCTTTTAGGGTTGGTTCACAGAAACTCCATGCACAATGCCTGGTTTGTCTTATGTCTTCCTTAATGCTTTTTTCATAAGAAAGGAAGTAACCTTTGGAAATACTACAAAGGATGGCGTAGCAATATATCGCACATGCCTTGTCATGCATGCCTCTTTGAGCTCTGAAGGTCAAACTTTAATAGAAGGAGATAGTTATGCCACACACCAAGGATCCCAATATCCCAGTAGGGCACACTGACCACTCAGGAATTGCACACTCACATATAGAGGCACAGAACCACCATCAGGCTATCACTCAAGTATTTCAAAACAAGATTTACAATCTAGTTCAAATGAGGTGTTATAATTTGATAAATTTATATCTCTATGTATCGAACAGTTTCTTATTAAAGGAAAGTTGAAAATCTGATAGATATAATCTAATTATAATATCTAATTACAGAATGAAATAAATCACTAAAACCAGCTTAATGAGTCTTAAACGCTAATTAATAGTCAAGCCAAAAGCTAGGGTTTTGACATCCCATGTGTGCGGAGAGAGCTCAGAGCATGGAAGCACACAGGATGTTTTGTCTTGGCGAGCGCTGAGAGCTCAGACCTTCTGCATTGTTCTGAGTGCAGAGACTGCAGCTTTCTTAATGATGGCCCAGATTCATCACTAAAGTGTTAGTAATGCAGACCAGGTGACGAGTCTTAAAGAGCCATGTTCTCTGATTAGCCTGGTCGGGATGTGGAGGGCAGGGGTGATTTTAATCAGTTGTATGGTATCAAAACTGCCCTGACTTTCATCAGAAGGTAAGATATACAGGATTACCTGCCGGAACGGCAATATGGTAACAGTGCTGTTAGCTGAATACGGACATGAACAGTGAGCGCTGGGTGGCTTTGCTGCAGGAATGGCCCAGGATGCCTGGTATGAACTCAGCCTCTCCTGCGTGTGGAATAGCAGGAAGATGGGCAGATACCTGACCACACAGTGATGCTTAATTGGACTTGGGCTGGAAGAAGCCAAGGTGCCTTTCTCCCTCAGCAGAGCCACATCTGGACTTGGTCCAGTACTGCTTTCTCAGACAGCCAACACTGTCAAAGGCATCATTACGGTGACACGGATCTGTCAGGAAGAAGCTGTGAGTGCCTCTCTGGCTTGTCGAGAACTCCAGAGAGGGGCCTTCTTTCAAACTTGCTCAAATTAGATTTAGGACAGCCCTGGCAGCAGCTGTGAAACCATTCTGATCTAGCATTTGCACACTCTTTTTTGCACAGGGAAGGCCGCTGCACCTCGGCCCCTGATTCTAGTTAACTTGGTGCAGCTGATACAGACAGTTCAAGATGCTGAGGACTGGCCCAAAGGCCTGCCCACTTTTCCAGGCAGTTTGTCTACAGAGGGTGAGCTAAATGATCAGTTATGTGAGAATCTCCAGGAACCTGGTAATGGGAACTTTCCATCAGGAACCGTGCGTTCATTACAGAACCACCCATGATAAATCTAATAATGGATAGACAAGACGGCATCAAGAAGTTGATCCCTCTTCTGAATGGCCTTAGACTCAAAATGTCACACTGCTGAGGCCTGTCCTTTGCTTTAAAATAGAACCTATATTTAAACATACACATGTGCATATACATACATATACATACACACACCTTAAATAGATGAGGGATGATTTGAAAAGGGGGTGTGTCCTCGTGTACTGGGGAACCAGGAGGCAAGAGAGGGTAATGGAAGATGAATATGCTCAAAGTACAAGATGTACCTTAAAATGCCACCATGGGACTCAACACATTGTACAATAAACATGTATGAATAAAATATCTTTACTAATATGTTAGGACTGGGAAGATGACTCAGTGGTTAAAAATGCTTGCCACTCAAGCTTGAGGACTTGAGTTTGAATCCCCAGAAACAGTATAAGAACTTGACCTGTACTGAAAGCCTCATTAATCCTAATATTCCTGTGTGAAGAGAGGAGATAGAGGCAATAGAATCCCCATAAGCTCATGGGCCAGGTAGCCTGGCATATACAACCAAAACAAACAAAAGACCCTTCCCTGTACAAGGGACAACTCCTAAGGTTTGTCCTCTGACTTTCATATGTATGACTTGTCAAATGTGTTTGCTCACAAAACACTAATACATGTGCACACAGCACACACCTAAAATACACGGCCTAGGACTCAAGAGAACCTTTGAAATTCCCGATCTCCCACTGCCGTCACCTTTCTTAGTTAGTGAAGAACATCTAAGTCAGCTTGGTGGAACACATATGTAACCGCAGCACTTGGGAGGTAGAAGCAGGAGGAGCAGGCAAAGGTCATCCTCAGCTACACAACAAGCTCAAGCCAGGTTGAGCTGTATGAGACACTAACTCAACAAAACAAAAATAAATTAGGAGTCAAGAAACTTAAAAAGGAAATGAGGATCCCATGATACCCAGCCTTCTTTATGCTCTGCCACAGAATCTGCCTTCCCGAGGTCTGTCCCCTACAGGTTTCACTGGTTAGAGGCCAAGAACCTTCTGTAACCGGTGCAAGATCTGAGTCTCAGGGCCATTTCTTGTGTCAGAGGGCAATGAATTAGATCAGGGACACAGCGTTGCAAATAGAAATATAATCATCTTATTAAGAAACAGAAAGGCACTCCCAAGAATGGGAATGGGCTAGAGAGCTGAAGAAAAAAAATCCTACAGAACTGTAATGCCACAATGTGTGGGATCCTTTCCTGGATATTTTCAGACGTTTGTGCGCCTTGCCTTTTCTGGTGAAAATTCTATTCCTTATATTAAGTGCAGGAGAAGAAGGGTTTCATCTTTCTCTGCAAACTGCCCTGAGTGTGATCTGTTAGCTGTGTAAAGGCCGTGTGTGGAAGGGCTTGCCCTCTCTGAGGCTTCTCTCAGTTGTTAAACTTGATATACAGCCTCCAGTCTCTCTTCACCTGCCACAATTCCCCCAGGAGTGTTGTTTCTGGATAACGTGCTTCTCAGAACAATCCTCCATGCTCTCAGCTCCATGCCTTTCCCCTGCTAACTAGCCCCTTCCTCAGGAGGTCTCTGTGTCTCTCTCTGTGTGCTCACCCTGCCTTACCTACTGAAGACTGGCCTTTTCCAAAATTTCTTCTCATCTCATTATTTTCTCACAGTTCCCCTTGGATAATCATATTCACCCTTAACTTAGCTATCATCTAGAGCTATAAACCTAAAACATCTATTCAATTGTCATATTAAAATGTATTTATTTATATGTTTGTTCACTTATTTCTTTTTGCAGTGCTGGGGGTTAACTTGGGTACCCACAAGTGCCCATCTGATCATGGAAAACACCAATCCCCACTCCCATAGCACTTTCCCCAATGCCTTCTAGAAAAGAACAAACTTCCCATAGAGGCTTCACTATGGTCAGATGTGGGCTTCCTGCCCTGCCCCCACCACAGTAGGGCATTTACTCCACCTGGACTGTCCATACAAGGAGTGATTACCTGTGAATACTCCCTCTGCATGTGTCCTGCATGCATGCCCTGGCTTTTCCTGAGCCCCTCCCAGAGCCAGTGGTGTCCTGGAAGCCCGGAACCAGACACAGAGTGCACACAGCAAGGTGGCTTCTGCCTCTTCTGTCTCTTCACACAGCTGGTGAACCCTCGGCAGCAGGCATCAATTCATCCCCTGCCTATGGCCTGATACTAAATCCACAATATGTGCTGACTGATTAGAATTTTTTTTAAAAAAAAATCTGTATTTTAGAATAAGAACTGTGTGTTTTATTTATTCAAGAGGCCCAGCAAGCTTTGCTGATGTCTTGGATAGTGGGAGGGTACTACCCCTCACACAAGACTTCACACTTCTGGGGGGGAGGGGCCATAACAAAGTGCAGAAGTGATAAATAACTGAGTTATAAATTCCACAGGTTTGAGAAAGGGGATAATAGCAGGAGAGAGGAAGGGGCCGGAGAATGTGAAGAAAGAGGGAGAGAGAGCAGACACTCAGGGCAGGTTCTGCTACAAAGGCCATGCCCTAGGAGATGAGGTAGAGGAGAGCCCACTGAGGCAGCTAAGGGAGCAGCAACCCACAGGATCACCACCCATGCAGAGGCTGAAGAAGCCTGGACACGTGGGACCAGTTTTCTAAACAGCAAAGGAACCGCCATGGACAGCTGCCTGGGGGGTCGCTGGCAAGTCAGCACATTCCTGATACAGGATCTACTGGTCAATTATTGGAGAAGACTCCACAGCCTAGAAGAAAAATCATCATAGCAACGATAATACACCCAGTAAACAGGGAGCACGGCAAAGTTAATTCACAGCCAGCCAAGACGCACAAATTAGGAAGGAGGGATTATTTCTGCACGGGAAATAGACAAGTTAAAATTTACATAATACTCACTGTTGGCAAACTATTTAAAGAAGTGAATTATGGCACATCTGTAAGATTAAATCCCCTCGAGCAATTACAAATCACATAGTAAAGGAAAAATTAATGCTGTAAAGCGCTCACTATATAACGCCGTGACGGAGGACGATGGCTCGGTAATATATAGCGGGACAAGCAGTTGTTCAGATATGCACTGTAGGCTGTGGAAAAGTGGTGCATTGCAGTGGAGGCGGGGGAAACGTAGTTCTTATAGACTGGGCTGTGCTTTTCTCATTTTGCGGTTTCACAGGGCAGATTGCTGTATTTTTAATAACAAAAGTGAGAGTAATACCATTTCAGAGACAGGGAACAGGAAGCTCTGAGGCTGAAGCCAACATACACATTTTTAAGATTAAGCGAGGTCTCGCTTGCCACTGGGAGAGGAAAGTTGTCTCTAATAGTTCTGCTGATCAATGCGGAGTTACTTGAAGCAAGCAAGCAAATAAACAGACCAAAAAAGGCCACAGCAACAAAAAAATAAAATAAAATGCAGAGCCTTCCCTCTGGTTGAAAACACACCCCAGTTATGTCAGATTCCACAAACAATAGAGAAAATCTTGACGATCTGTAGGATGGGGGTGTCCATGTTCAGCTCACTGAGAGAGCATGAGGTTATTGTATGCTCAAATACCCAGCTCTTGCAAACAGAGTAATACACAAAACAACCCTCCTTGTCATCTTCTTGATGAACAGTGAATGACCACATACCTATCCACATTCATTTTTCCTACATTGTGGGAAATAATAAAAATAAATTCTCTAAGTCCACAGCAACCAAACAGATAATGGCAAAATGTGGGTAGAGAAGCCATGTTTTACTAAGGAGGAAAAAGTAGACAACAAAACCACAAATAAAATACCTGTGTAGGATGATGTCAAAGAGGTGTCCAGTGACTATAGAAGTCACCTGAACATTGGTGACTTGCAGGTCTCACTAAGAATGTAGAAAAGTAAGATGCTGTGTGCGAAGACTACAACTGAGTTATTATTGTCTGAGAATCCACACAGATACAGGCCCTTCTTGTTCACCATTCCTTGATCGCCCTCCCTAAGTCCCTATCAGCTCACTAGTGCCTCTTAGAATAGTACAGAGGTTTGTTTTATTATGTGAAGAAGCAAAATGAGAATCTAAAATGGTCTTTTAACATGACTGTGAAGGCAGGTTCTATGATAATAGCTGTATAGCCACTAGAATGTACAATGCAGACATATGTACCAACCAGGAGGCTTGAAGATCACTCTTGGTTGGAATTGTTGGCCCTGGCTTCATCCAAGAGCATTCAGGGTCCTTGTCATGTCAATGCACATGACAGCATCTTTGGTGAATCAACCCACAAAGGTGCCAAGGAGCTAGACAGTCCCACCATGTTTCCTGAAGTCCTCCCCCACCAAGCAGTCTGATCTACCTCAATACTAGTAGGTATGCCAGGTCTTTATTATCATATAAAAATGGTTTCCTATACAAAAAGGAAGTTCAGTAGAAACAAATACAATTGTTTATAGCAAAGTAAGTAGAGATCACACAAGAGAGAAAAGGAAAACGTCAATTCCAACACTTAGAGTGGTAAGAAAAGATGCCCCATATGTAAAAGGATGTTGCAGATGGACACAAGAAGATGGGGGGAAAGATGCTGAATTAGCAAAAGTCTAACTAAATGTGTTCTCCAGGTCTGTCTCCTCATGGGCAAAGCATGAGAGAACTTATTAAACTTCCTTAGAGACAGTCATGAAAAAAACTCAGCTCCATATGAAAGATGAAAACTTGGAGAACAAAGTCCCTTATGCTACATAATAACAACAAACCTGCCTCTTAATTCTGAAGGGAAACTATTTCTATATAGGATTCTACATCTAGACAAGCTGTCAAATGATTGTGCAAACAGAATAAAAGAACTTTTAAAAAATCCAAAGATTCCAAAATTTTGACTATCATGTCATCGTCTATAAAGAGACAACGGCAGTATACACCTTCAGTCCGGCACTGTAGGCGGGGATGGGCAGTTCTCTATGAGTTTGAAGCCAGCCTGCTCTACAAAGGGAGATCCAGAATGGCCAAGGCTACATACTGAAACACCATTTCCAAAAACAATGCAAAACAAAACAAGACAGTGGAGAATATACAGCAAGGAAAAAAGAGACTTCGTTAAGAAAAAGTATAGGAGACATTGACTCCAACACACAAACACACACACACACACATACACACACACACACACACAAATATGTGGGAGCTAGATTTCTAGAGGTTAAATTAGGAAAAAAGTACCATGCTCTGGACAGGCAGAGGACAGGAAAAGGAGGCAACTGTATCTATAATGTCATTTGGATAAAGGATTACAAGGATGTCATAGATGAGCCATTAGGAGAACAACCAAAGAAATCCCAAGAAGTGATGTAGGACAGAGTTCTACCAAGAGCAACGCAAACAGTATTTACGCAACTGTGAGTCGAATTACATCCTCTCAGAGGGCATGTTAAGGACCTAGCATTGACAGTGTGGCTGAAGGGGCTCCTCGTTCCAAATGTGGTCTTTAGAGATATTCTGAGGGGGACATGAGCAAGCATCTATTCATCTAAGGGGAGGCTAACCACAACAAAACAAAACCAATCCATTCAAGCCTAGCTTAACAAATAAGTAGTTTACTGGGATTACTTTAGGAGCATAGGTGGGGTGCCACTCACAAGCAAGGACAGGATAAGTCAAAAGCAGTTACATCGCATGAAGCCCACCCCAGCGTGGGTGCCTGCATGAAAGCTACCTTAGATCTTCAAGACTTGTAGCCATCTCAGCCAGGTGGGGTCTCCTTCCCCAGAAACTGTGTTTAAACAACCTGAGGAGGACCTTTGTGAATCTTGTGTTTTATAACTCCCTAACCTTTATGAATTTCACTTACTTCCTGTGCCTTAGTGAATTTCCCTCCAGGAGGGAATGTTTTCATTGGGGGAGATAGCGACACCGGAAGAACTCAAAATGTTAAGATAAGGTCATGAACTGGTATAAACCGCATCCTTACAGAGTGAGGAGAAAACAGAGGTACGCCAAGATGACAGCATCAGGGGACAGCTACTGTCCTGTACTGTGTGCCAGAGTGCAGACAGACAATCAGCAAGCCGCCAGGGCCAGCAAGAGGCAGAGGAGGAGTCTCCCACAGGTGTCAGAGGGAGCAAAGTCCTGCTGTGATCTTAGCCTTGGATATCAAACCTGCAGGGTTAGACTTAGTGTCTACTGAGCAGCCCCAGGAAGCGGTCACCCAGAACATCAATATTTATTAATCTCAGTCATCTTTGTTAGAACTTTGTTATCAGGAGCACAAAAGACTGGGAATGTGAAACTGTTTCTTCTTTATCAGTACGATATACAGATGATGGCTGATTCTGTCAAGTTAAGAAATATTCGTGTAATTATATGAGATGTTACTGGAGTATCTGGCATGCAAAATACTTTCTACCACAAAGAAAATGTCAGAATAGCAATAGCTACTTTCATAGCTAATGTATAACTTGTTATGTGCTCAGCAATATCATAAATGTTTTGTGTGTCAATTCATTTGTTGATTAACTCAGTGAAGGCTTTTATTTTACTTTTTGAGACAGTTGTCCTAAGTTAAACTAAAAGTTCTAAGTAGTCCAGGCAAACTTTGCTCTGTAGCCCAGGCTAGCCCAGCATTTGCAAGCCTCCTACTTTAGCTTCCCATAAACTGGCTTTATATATGTATACCTCCATGTGGTATGAGATTACTTCTGCTATCACTCAGATTTTTCAAACAGGAAAAAAAAACTAGCTGGGTAGTGATGACACATGCCTTTAATCCCAGCACTTGGTAGGCAGAGGTACGCGGATCTCTGTGAGCTGAAGGCCAGCCTGGTCTACAAGAGCTAGTTCCAGGACAGGCTCTAAATCCAAAGCTACAGAGAAACACTGTCAAAAAACCCCCCCAAAAAAACATAACTAAACGACTACATTGAACAACTCAGAATACACCAGAGCCAGAGTCTATGCTGGTAACCATCTGTCAGATTACCTCTAAGACAAAACGTGCATGGAACAGTAAGTAGGAATACATTACCCCCAAGAATATGTGTAAATGATTCCTGCACTTCCTATAAATTAAAATGGAGATATTAACAAGCATATATTCTGGCCATCTAAAGTGGAGTTTGTGTCATATAGAAATACACTTGTAAACAAGAAACCTCTGGGAGGCAGGAACATGGCTAATGGCAGAGCAGATACCCAGAGGCAGGGAATAATACATCCAGAGATGGGAGTGGGGTAAAACCTCTCCAGGCTTTGTCAGGATCAAGTGAGGTATGGGGGTTCACACAGCCAGAGCTGTGTACCCTGCAGAGCTCACTGGAGTCTGTCTTCTCCCCACAACTTACACTCCTCGCCCTGTGGGGGGGGAATCCTTTCCCTTGCAGAAAAGGCTTTTCCATTGTACTCATCCCTAAGCTGCAGTTGGGGCCTGAGGAAGCTGACTAACAACTCACTAGGCATTTAGGAGTAACTACAACAGTCTGAAGAGTCTACTTGAAGTACTGTTCAGGGCACAGCAACACTGCTGCCGTTTTCCATGGGTGAGTAGTGTAAACCGGTATTCTCTATGGTACCTCACAAATCGGTACAAACATTACAAAGCCAGTTAACATTTAAAATTTTCATTTCAAATGATACACTTCATTCTTTAAATTATTATCAACCTTTGTTGACTCAAATTCTTATTTGACTTAATTTCCTTAAAATAAAAAACTCTAGTAATTTCTATGTTCCTTTTCCAGAAAAGTTAGCTGTTAGCCTTGAGGAGGCTAAACCATTCCTGCTCTTGTGAGCCCACACTCCTTTCTCTTCAAAATTAGATTAATAGTAGTAATTTTTCCTATATGATACTTTTCATGTATAGCACACCATGAAAGCACAGAGTTATTAGCGTACATTCATTATACTTTGACAACATTTAACAAATACCTTTCTTCTGGTGTCCAGAGAATTTTAACTGGACGCATTTTTTCCCACTGAGCCTCCTGGAGCTGAACTCCTAAGTCTGTCCCTCCCCTCCACTCCACAGGTCTCTCTCCATGATACCCCTGTCACCAATGGCCTTCAGGGCTTCACAAGGAGCAGCTGCGGTGCTGTGTGTTTCTTTCTCTCTGCTTCCCATCTTTGTCATTTCTGATTTTTGCTGTGAATATGTTCTTTCTCCCACTGCTCACTCCGGGAATTAAGGGAATCCCTCCTCAAGCTCTCTCCTTGTCTAGATTCCCAACTCATCCTTCATGTGGCGTTGGTAGGGGACACAACCTCTCATGGATGATTCCTAAGGAAGATGAGCCCCGATTACTTATTTTTGTTGTTGTTTTTTCTTTTTTTCTTTTTCTTTCTTTTCTTTCTTTTTTTGGAAGATATGGGGAATGGGAATAAAATGCAATTGTGGGAAAGGAAAGATCCAGGAACCAAGAGAAAACAAGAGACATCTATAATAACTGTGCTTTTTCATCAAGGGTAACTTTGCCCCCTAGGATCCTTGGTCATGTTGCTGCTTACTGTCAATGCAGGATAAGGCACAACTACCGGTATCTAGTGGGTGGAGGCTGTGGATGATGGTGACCGTCCTACAATGCATGAAGAGGCCTCAGACAGTCTGAAGTCATGCACATCCAGCATGAGATGTCCTTACCATGAGCCTGAAGGTCTGGGAAAGAAAAGTGAGAGATTTGCAATTTGTGAGGAAGAGACCAGCAGCTGCCTAGATCGGTAGAGCCTTAAGTTTCTGGAAAGGTCTGGAAAGATCCTAACGTCCGACCCATCAAGGCTACTTTCCCTGAGAACCCTAACAAGAAGTCACATTGCCCTCTGAGTTCCCTGGAAGTTAAATTCAAGGGTTTTTTTTTCTGGTTGTGTCACTATGTTGAAGATTCAGGTCATTTTTGGGGTCACTCACACCTATTTCTGGTTTCTTTGCATAAACTTCTATTTATGAATAATGAGTGAAGGACAGGGCTAATCCTTTTGAGTCCCTAAAGTGTGACCAGAGTTCCTGGGGCACTCTTCATGAAGCCACTGAAGAATATTGTCTGCCATGCAGTTTTAAAAAAACATAATAGCACTCTGGTGTTCCTATTCCCCAGGGTAACTTCCAGATTTTGAGAGGTTTCATTCTGTGCAGCTGAACTTGACTGTTGTGTGAGACTCTTTGTATTGATCCCAGCTGGTGCAGCTAAGATGATGCCATCTTGTCTGAAGGCTTGCACCTAGAATTGCATGTTGGTTGCAGATGTAATGGGAACACAAACACTATCAGAAGGAACTCCAGGGGCACAGTCATAGGGGGTGTCTGAGGGTCCAAGACCAGATGAAGTTGCTGTCAGTGCTATGGTACATGCTTTATTAATCTTAAGGCTTATCTTTATTTCTGAGGGTCAAGGAAATTCTAAACTAAATTTCAGGTCACAAGGAGATACATTCAAAATGTTACACTAACACTCTTTTGCAGGGGACACATGCTCTTTATGGTGTGGTACTGCATACTTTGAAGAGGATGGCTGAGTCTTTATGTTGATGCTATGCCCAGCATCACATTCTTACGTCCTGTGTGGCACTACTTCAGTGTCTCAGGCTGTGTTTCTGTCTCCTCAATTTAAGTACTTAGGATGCCCACAGTCCCTTTTGCCAGTGGTGGAACATCTAGCAGAGTCCTGACCTACCAGATCTGAGATGTGGGCAGGCGCCGCTGGAGAGGCCATAGCCTCTTTTACATGACAGATACTTGGGTCATGGATTCTTATTCTTTCTGTGAACTCCAGGTTGTTCATTTCATTTATATTGTCTTTAATGAGAGTTATTTGTGGCCATGGAGACAGGTAAACCACATCCTCAATCCACAGACCAAGGAAAACACAATAGAAGCTTAGAAGTCTGGATTCTCAAGAGCACATTGGGAACACTGGAGGTCCCAGGCTGAAGCAGCCATCGTCCTGCTGAAATCCTGACCTGGGAGGATGGCAGTTGTTTCGTGTTGAGATCCCTATTCACCTGCTTTCTCTGAACTGAGCAAATGAAACAATTGTGTCTTTGGAAGGAGTGCCATCTTACTTTCCAAAAGAAATGCTAGGCTTAGCTCCTGTGCATGGACGTGTCAGAAAGAGTGAGCCTTTCTTTACTGTCCTAGAGGGAGCATTCTGTCTGGTTCCACCTCCACTGCTGACTTTGCGTGTGTGTCCTTGAGCCAGGCAACTGTCTGAGAAGTGCCTGACTCCTTTGCTTACTTGACTCTTTCAAAGGTGTCCTGGTCAGGTTCAAGTGTTCAGATCATGAATATCAGGATCACTTAGTGTTCATGCTACCGTTCTCCTTGACTTGTAAGCATAGGTTCTGTGTGTGCTCTCAAAGCTAACCTGGTGTGTCTAGATATTTCCTTTAAACATCACTGTGGTCTTGAATAAGTTAAGGGCCCAACTGCATATTTTAATTTGCATACAAACATGACTCTTAGATGAACCGGCAAAACAAAAGCCATGATGAGTCATTAACTTTAAAGCATTTGCTGAAAGTCTACCGCTGCTTTCATCATTATTGACATTTCCTATTTATACAGTGTTTGGAAATAATAAAGTAATTTTACATGCCTTTCAAAAATTAATGACATTAACCAATTCCCAGCACTATTCCAGACAGTAAGAGAAATGAAGAAAAGAAAACCGGCCTAACTAACTGAAATACAGCCAAGCAAAAGCTATATTGAAAAGTTTTACGTAAAGGCAGATACCAGCAATTCTGTGACATACTTCAGTCCCTTGCAACACGCTAGTCAAACTCTCAGAACAGAGGCTAAAAAACCAATACTCGGTTCTAAGACACTTCCTTCACTCTCTTACTGAGTCATAATGACAATTCAGAACGATCCATTTTTAAGGTTTAAGAGGTTTTTCCACATGCTTACATTGTGAGATGATTGTCTCTGGACAGCAAAGATGAACGTTTTTCAGTCTAGTGAAACTTTCTCTAAATAACCTGACATCAATTTTTCAATTAAATTCTGTTGAGTAAATGCTCTATCTAAGAAGGTCATGGGCTCTTGTGAGGTCATGAGCACAGTCAATGAGTTTAGTCTCACTCAGAATTTGTGGTTTTGGTGGCCACATATGCCAGCTCCATTCAGAATGTGCTGGAACTCTGTACTGACCTTCTCTACTTTCCAGCTGAGGGACCTCAGAACATAGCCTGGACTTCCCTGTGCTCTATCTTTATGTGGTGGCTGGTTTATGTCAACTTGACACCAGCTGAAGTCATTTGGGACAGGGACCCTCAATTGAGACAATGCCCCTACCAGATTGGCCTGTGAGACATTTTCTTGATTGATGTGGGAGGGCCCAGCCCATTGTGGGTGGAGCTACACCTGGCCTGGTGTCCCTTTGCAGGACAATAGATGGAGCTAGAAAACATTATTTTGAGTGAGGTAACCCAGACACAGAAAGACAATTATCACATATACTGACTCATAGGTGGTTTTTAAACATAAAACAAAGAAAACCAGCTTACAAACCACAATCTCAGAGAACTTAGACAACAGAGAGGACTATAAGAGAGACTTACATAGATCTAATCTACATGGGAAATAGAAAAAGACAAGATTNACATTATTTTGAGTGAGGTAACCCAGACACAGAAAGACAATTATCACATATACTGACTCATAGGTGGTTTTTAAACATAAAACAAAGAAAACCAGCTTACAAACCACAATCTCAGAGAACTTAGACAACAGAGAGGACTATAAGAGAGACTTACATAGATCTAATCTACATGGGAAATAGAAAAAGACAAGATTTCCTGAGTAAATTGAGAGCATGGGGACCTTGGGGGAGGGCTGGAGGGGGAAGGGGAGAAGCAGGGAGGAGAGCAGAGAAAAATGTAGAGCACAATAAAAACCAATAAAAAAAAGAAAGTGGGCTGAGCAAGTCACGATGAGCAAGCCAGTAAGCAGCTCCCTCCATGGCTTCTCCTCCAGTTCCTGCCCTTTGTAACTTCCTGCCATGGTTGCCTTCAGTGACGGTCTTTGGTATGGAAGAGTGAGCAAAGTAAACCCTTTCCTTCCCACGTTGCTTGTGGTCATTGTCACAGCAATAGAAACCTTAAGATTTCATTTAATCCCTTCTGGATTAAGTGAAAACAAACTCCAGCTACACAAAAGTAAATACTAGCAAAAGAAAAGCACACTAAATATGAAAACATATATAAAAAATGGGTTCAATGATCAAATAAAGTTTATCCGAGAATATGATTTAACATGTGGACCATTAATGGTGCCATGTATCAAATTAATATGAAGAAGATTTGAGCATCAAAATAGATGGGAACCTGACAGGCTCCACCTGATGCAAAGACCTCAAAACTATGAGCAGAGGGGAAATTGTTCACCTGGGAAAGGGCATCTACAAATAACTCAGCAGGAACAAATACCAAATTAACTCAAGTGGTATAGTCTTTGTAGTTTGTGATTTTGGTGTACAAAGGTAGACCTGATATTTGGTAAGAGGTTTATAGCTTAAGATCCTACAGTGAAGTCTGTTCTTGACAGTTCTACTTAGTATCTCACTGGAGGTTTCTCCAGGGTAATTATGGAAAACAGAAATAAGAAGCATCTGGTTTGGAAAGGAGGAAGTAGAACTACCTTTATTTGTGGATATAATCTGTCTGAATGGAACTCTAAAGTAACAGCTAAAGGCTGATGACAACATCAGCATCCAACACACTGTAAATGAAAATTCTGAAAAACGAGTTATGTAAGCAACTGCATAATTTTCATAATGGCACTGAAAATACAATAATTAAAAATAAAACAAAAGTACAAAACCATTGAAATAAATCGAACGTCTCAGTAAATGGAAGGTATCACTTAACCATGGATCAGGTCAAGCATTATCAGGGTGACACCATCACCAACACTGTCCTGCAAATTCATGCAGGACCTGTCAGAATCCCAGTGACCCCTTCTGCCGAAATTAACAAGCTGATCACAGAACTCACTTGAAATCCAGATGTGACAAAATAATGCTTAAAAAGTGCAAACCTGCAGGGCTCACACCTATCAGTTCCCCACATATGATGGAGTTGTAGTCATCAAGACAGTGGATGCTGGCATTCAGCCCTGGCCTAGGGACAGACACCAGATCAATGGATAGAGCCGGGGGCCCAGAAATAAATCCACACAGTCATTGTCAATTGATTTTCAGACACACCACCAAAACAATTAAATGGGGAAGAAATAGTCTTCTCAACAAGCTGTCCTAAGATAATTGAACATTCACCTCAAATCATATATAAAAATTGAATAAAAATAGGTCAAAGAGCTTATTACAAGACCAAAAGCTATAAAACTTTCAGAACGTGGATATATATCATTTTTTATTTAAATCAGGCAACAGTTTGTTCGCGATGACATCACAAATACAAACTACAAGACAATAATGACTAAGATGGACTTTCATTAATGTTAAAACCCTTTTTGTTTTAACAGATTGCATTTTAAAAATTAAAGATGACCCGTAGACTGAATATAAATATTAGCAAAGCATGTATTTTATAAAGAGATAACACAGCAGGAGCTCAATAATAAAGACAGCTCTGCTGAAATGGGCCTAGGGCCTGGATGGGTATTTCTCCAGAGCAGGAGTGCAAATGGTCAAAAGCTACAAGAAAAATGCTCCATACCCCACTCACGAGAGAAATGTCAAAACCAGAGTAAGACAGCACCTTCTCATCCACTGATACGGCTGTGAGAGGTGGTAATGCACATAGGCAAAGCGATGAGCTCTCACACAGCCTGATGTGGTTCAGTCACACTATCTGTGGAAGACTGAACACATTGTAGCCATGGGATGCTTTGGAGGCATCCTTGGCTTCTCCTGTCTCGGAGAACTGCAAACAGCGCCACACAGAAGCCTGCCAGTGGGTGATCATCGTGGTGTTACCCAGAAGAAAAAAGAAATCAAAGCAGCCTCAATATCCAGACACAGTTTAACGGATGTGAGAACCAGAGTTAGATCCATTTCATTCTAAATGGAATCTAATTTGGTCATAAAGGGAAATTGAAATACTGATAGCACCTACAGTGTAGACCTACCTTGAGAATGTTATATAAAATGAAAGGAGCCAGCCAGGGGCTGACTGGGGCCGTGGGACTGGAGGGAAAGCTGGGGTGCCCCCCGAATGCTAAGAAGCATCATCCTGAGAGATCAATGGAAGGGCCTAAAGTGAACTGTGATAGCCACACAAGCCATGCATTGCAAAACCCTACACAAACTCCTAGGCAGCGTATTTTAAATGAGAGAGTCACATGCCATGTTGACGACGTCTGCTGTGGACTTATTGTCTACGTCTCTACAAAGCTCATGTGTCAGAATCTTAGTCCTGAATGTTACGCTATTAGAGGTGGGACTACCTGGTTGGTGCCTGGGTCAAAAGAGTGGGGGTCTTGGGATGGGGTTAGTGCCCCTATTAAAAAGTCCCAGAGAACACCTTCCTGCCTTTAGCCAGGTAAAAAGTACAGACAACCACTAATGGCCCAGAAGATCCTCAGTGGACACGGAGCTCACCAATATCTTGGTTTTGCACATCTTGAGATCCAGAACTTTGACAAATCAAATGAGTTGATTTGTAAAACTTTTCGTGATTGGTGTCTTAGTTAGGTTTCTATTGCTGTGAGGAAACACCATGACCAAAAGGCAAGTTGGGGAGGAAAGAGTTTATTTGTCCTATATTTCCACGTCACATTCCATCACTGAAGGAAGTCAGGAGAAGAACTCAAACAGGACAGGAACCTGGAGGCAGGAACTGATGCAGAGGCCATGGAGGGTGCTGCTTACTGGCTTGTCCCCCACAGCTTGCTCAGCCTGCTTTCTTCTAGAACCCAGGACCACCATTCTAGCGGTAACCCCATTAACAATAGTATGGAGCCTCCCACATCAATCATAAATTAAGAAAATTATCTACAGGTTTGCCTATAGTCCAATCTTAAAGAGGCATTTTCTCTGTTTGAGTTTCCTCCTCTCAGATGATTCCAGGCTTGCCAAGTTCACATACCCCAGTTAGTACTCTTGGAAAGAGTGGATGAGTAGCTTGAACTGGCCATCCTGTTTTAAGACTGGCAACTACCCTGGGTGTCATCAGAGAACCGTCATCCTGTGACTGATGGAGGTGATTCATAAAGCCATGGCCAAACACTGGGCTTAGCTTGGGGAGTCCTGCTGAGGAGAGGGAGGAGGGATTGTAGGTACCGGGTGGTTCAGGGACATCACAGAAAACCCCACAGAAATGATTAACTTGGATCACGGGAACTCACAGAGTCTGAACCAACAACCTATACAAGAAAAAGTAAAATATATAAAAAGAGACAAATTCACAAGCACTTATCATAAATAAAAAGGTATCCACTATCACACTATAAAACTGACCATCAAATCACATAATTTACGCATACAGAACCCATACATATATGTGCATACAACAAATTTGTCATTAAAGAAATATAGCACTCAAAATATATAATTTCAAAAATGGGAATAATAATAATAAAGGCAAATAGTTCAATTTAAAACTTCAAAAAATGCTATACTAGGTGCCTTGGGAAAAATAGCCAAATTAACACTTTTAAGAAATTACCATGTAATTTTTCACCAGAACATATAAGTTATGTTACAATCCATACCATTTGCATTCTTCCCCCAAATGGACTGAAGCAAGAGGCACAGAGAGATGGAGAGAGAGAGACCCCAAGATTGATGAGGGCAGGGTAGAATCACAACAGCCCACCCAACTCCAGGGGCTGGACAGGACAGATGTGTAACAGTGGTGCTCACTAAAGATAAACATTCATTTCCCAGAAATTCACATTCCAGGATTCCTCTCCTCTGCTACACCCAAGAGCAATGCGCATGTGTACTTGCCAAATGGCATAAATGTTCAGAGACGACCGTCCCTGAAGGTTCCTAGAGCCTCTAGTCAATGCAAGAGGATGGTTGTGCACAGGGCGGCACGTTCCCACGGTGCAGTCCCACACAGCAAGAAGTCACATGGGCTTCGACTACATAGAATAACATGGATAAAGCTAAGAGCATGCAGAGTGACCCACTAAAGCTCAGAGAACACATCGAGCATCAGAAGCTGCTCTGAGGGGTTAGCAGTCCAGACAACAGCTACTCTGGAGAAGGTGGTAAGGACCTCAGCTGCTGCCAGTGTTCTCTTTTCATGGTGTGAGCTGTGTGCAAGACACAAGCTTGTCACCTGTGCTGAACTTACATCCATGGTGCTCAGTGCTCACTTCAGATTCAAAACTCCCTTCTTAGTGATTGCTATAGTTCACTAAGCTGTCTACAGAATAAACTAATAGTAAACAATACAAATGTAATTTGTATTTGCAGATGTAATTTAGGGTACTCTCTATGAGATTAAAACTCTGCCTTAAAAACCAGAGTGTGGTTGGCTTTATGTTGAGGTCTTTGATCCATTTGGACTTGAGTTTTGTGCATGGCGATAGATATGGATCTATTTTCATTCCTCTAGATATTGATATCTAGGAACTGGAGAGATGGCTTAGCAGTTAAGAGCATTGGCCATTGTTGCAAAGGACCCAGTTACAATTCCTAACATCTGCATGGTGACTTACAACTGTCTGTAACTCCATTTTCATGGGGGAACCAAGCTATTCTTTTTACCTCTATGGGAAATAGGCACACACATGGTACACACACACACGCACATGTACACGCACACACACACACAGAGAAATCATTCACATAAAATAAAAATACATCTAAAATATTTTTTTTACAGAACCACAGAGACAGTTTAAAATGTTTACTCTATGGGCATGGAGCAGAGGTAGAGCTGAGGGAAAGACACTTGGGCAGACACTCCAGTCATGGACACAGAGGGCTTGGCCATTGGGTCATGGTGCTGCACAGTCTTCATATACTTCTCACTGATGAGCGGCAACATGGGGGTGAGCCGAAGCATGCTTCAGACAGCTAGGTAAGAGATGCTGGCAGGCTGAAACTCAGAGACAACAACAGCTGTGCGACCCACAGCTCTCAGAAATGCTACAGTCAGCACTAACCGATGGCTTTGGTGGATGGAGCTTAGCCCTCCGTCCTGAACATCTAGTAGATGGCAACACTCAGAAGCAGCCAGGAAGAGACCATTAGGCCACCACTCTGAGTAGCTTTACACTGAGATACAGGTGGGGAATACAAATGTCAGGTAAGCAGTGGGGGAATGGAAATGCTGCTTTTAGGGGAGATGTCTGAGTGGACAAATGGAGCTAAAACCATCAGCATAAAAACATCACCACAGAGTTACTGGAGCAGGTAGCAGTGCCACACTCCTAACTACGTTCACCCCTGTGACTAAGAGTCTGACAGAAAGAAACCCAAGGAAGGAAGAATCTATCAGGGCAGAGAATGCATGGCTAGAAGCACAGAGTTTCTGACTCAGTGGTCAGGAAGCAGAGAAAAATGAATACTGCTGCTTCCCTTCCTTTTATTCCACCCACGCTTCATCCCATGCTATGATGCCACAATGATTGGCTGCCTATCTTTTCCCCATTGGTTAATCCTCAGAAGGACCCTTACAGACACACGTATGCTTTTCAAGTCTCCTAGGTGATTTAAAACCCATGCAAGTTGACAGTGAAGACTAACCCTCGCCAATATCTTAGAGTGTACATAGAGTAAGATAGAATCCAGATCTAACACTGCTTAATTTAAGATACAGGTTTGAATGGAGAGGAAGAGCTAGTGGGAAGTTTACAAAACAGCCATCTGGACACAAGACTGGGGCATCAGAGAGTGGGAAACATCTTTAGAGTCGTCATTCCTCAGAGGACTCTGGAAAGTTCAGAGATGAGACTAAGAAAAGCCACTGTTGAGCGCCAGTGGAGATACTAAAGTCTCACAAGCCATGACTGAGAAAAGAGATGACTAATGGACTGGCAGACAAAGAAGTCAAGCAGCAGTGCCGAGGGAGAGGGGGAAATCCTCTATTTGGACATTTCTTGTGAATGCTTTGCTTGGAGCAGAATTGCAGTGATGAATAGCATTGATATTACCACAAGACTCTGTGAGTGATCTAAGGTCTTGGGCATTAATAGATGCGAAAAATATGTCAAGTGAATTTATAAATGAATACGAATGACCTTATAGTATAGTTCCCAAAGAGGAACTCAAAATTCTTCCCATAAGTCTTCATTTCTCAAAATGGCACAGTAAAGAGTAAGTCAAAGGGCGCACTCTGTAGAGTGGTGAGCTGTAATGAACCAGCGGTAGGGATAGATGTGTTGGCCAGGAAAGCTAGCCAGCAGGGAGGACCCCCCCCAGACTTCGCTTGACTCCTTAGTGTCCTGCAGCCCACATGTGTCGTATCTTCAGCTCTGGGTGGGACCTTATGATCTAGTCCTGGTTGACATCCAAAGGTAATAGCCTGTCATGTTTGGGGGCATCCTGGTCTACCAGCTTGTAGGAAAGTCTCTCATACATGGTACTAAAGATTTGTTTACTTACCTTAGGCTTCAGGGAGGAGCAACATCTCCTCACAGAGGACCTCCACTAGAACTTTATATATATGCCTTTAATAGACTTAAAAAATAGCAGATTTTACTTAATAGACTTAAAATATAGCAGATCTCCACAAGGCTTTTACATCCTTCCTTAAGATTCAGTTAACCCATCCTCCCCCTCCCCATCATCTACGCCCTGCTCCATCCCTAACTAACCTTGGCACCCACAGCATTTTTCACCTCACACATGCTCTGCCTTGCCCACTTCCTTCGGGCCTCTCCCCCTACATTGCTCACTCTCCATCAACAGCTTTCCAGCTCCTGGACCTTTATGGGCAGTCCAAATTAAACACCTTAGTATAAGAATGAGAAGCTAAGATCAACATCTGAGAGAGAACACATGGCATTGGCCTAGAGGGTCCTGAGTGAGGACCTCTCACCTCTCTTAGAGTAAGTAATAAGTAGAAACTCATAACCAAGCAGTAAAAGTGTTGAAAATAAACAACTGTAGAGTTCTAGGTCATAAATGGGATATTAATATCACCCCCTTCCAAGGCTCAAGGACCATTGAGGAAGAGGGGTCAAAAGAATGTAAGAGCCAGTAGTTAGGGGAGGAGTGTTTCGGAGCAGTGGCTTCTGGGGGTGACAGGGTAATTGCTCTCATGAGCCTAAGACCTGTGCAAGCCTGGGCTTCTCAGTATGTTCCCATCCTTGGGAAAGGGGCTGCTCCTTCCCAAAGGATGATGGATAGTTAATGCATATGAGAAGAGGGGGAGTCTCATTTTTTCAGTGGTCTAGCCACTGTTCCAGTAAAATAACTCCAAACTCATGCTCATGAAAGCAATGCCACTTAAACTCAGTGGGAGGGGGGTGAAAATGGTTAAAATTCAGCCTGCACATGTATCCAATTCTCAAAGAACAGAAGCAACATATAGAATAATATTTTTGAGAAAAAACACCAAAATTAAAGATATTTTGAAAAAATCATATGCCAGCATTAAATAGGAATTATTTCTGGGATGCAACATGGTTCAACATATGAAAAAGAATGTTAATATAACGAAGGAAAAAACCCCACACAATCATCCCAATCAATGAGAAAAAATACTTGACACAATTAAGCACATGCCCATGCTGAGAATGCCCAAGAAACTAGAAGTGGAAGGAAATTGTCTTAACTAATAAAGGTCACAGATGAAAAGTTCATGGCTACATCATACTCAATGAGCTTCAGATCCAGGCAAGGAAGCTGGCTACCTTTACCACTTCTAATGAACACAATGCTAAAAGTCCCAGTCCAGAGAGAGCAGGCAACTTAAAATTGAACCTTATCCAAGTTAGAGAAGTCAAATGAGATATTTGTAGAGACAAGACTCTTAGGCAGAGAAAGAAACAAAAGGAACTCCTCAAACCTTTCTACAAACAAAAGAATGGGTTCAGTTCAGTAAAGCTGCATGATACAAAACCCAACACATTGAAGAAGAGCTTGGGGAGCTGGAGAAACAGTAAGAGCACTGGATGCTCCTGCAGAGGACAAAGATTCCCACATGGCAGCTCCTACACACCTGGAACATTAGCTCTAGGGGATCTGATTCTCTCTTCAGCCTCCTCAGGTACCCACACACATGCTGTACAGTTACACAGATAAATATACATACATATTAAAATAACTGAAATCCACTTTTTAAGTATTGGTTGACTAAACACAAATAAAAAATGGGAAAAAGTTATGAAAACAACCTTAAACCACAAATTTAAGACAATGCCTCAGCCAAGCTCACACTGTAGCCCTGTGCACAACAGCTAAATTATGGAGCCACCCAGGTGTCCCAAGTGGGCATAAAGAAAATTTGGGATACATACAGCAGGGAGTTTTCTTCAGCCATAAATGAAAATCTGTCATTTGTAGGATGCGACTGAAGATAATCACGTTATGCAAATTAACTCAGTCTCAGAAAGACAAAATATGATCTATTTTCTCTCATTTGTGTTTCCTAGATTTTATATAGATCCATAAAATCATGTATCTATGACATGACCTAGATTGGGAGCTGTGTAGGGGAACAAGGAGATTAAGGAGAGGGGAGAGGAAAAAACGCCAAGGGGAGGGTCGAGTGCAAGAGTGGAATTAACACATAATAAATACTTGTGTATTGTGTGAACATGTCTATGTAGAACAAAATACCACATGCAATGAATGTATACAATGACAATCTAAAACCTGAAAGAGATTCCATGTTTATGGAAAGGACTTAATTCTTCCTAAAAGCCCAGGCTACCCTGAGCATCTTACAGATTTAAATGAGTTTATTATCAAAATCTCGATTATACTTTTTACAGAAGCACAAGAAGAATCCTAACATCCTCTGTGTCCACAGAAAGTTCAAAATATCCAAAGCAATCTTGAGGAAGAAGAGCCAAAGTCAAAAGTGCCACAGCTTCCAATTCATGAATATGACAAAGCCACCACGACTAAGCATTTGTACTGGGGTGATTTTCACTCAATACTACTTATGCATCATTATATTTACTTTATGTGTTGCCTGCCATTTACTTAGGGTTCTCTCCTGCCCCGTGGTCTAAGATATCGTCAGATTTTCACAATGATATATGAAATCGTTGTTCAGCCTCCTCCACTGCTGGTGATTTTTTTCCACTCTAAATTTTTCTGCAGAGGGTCTAACTTCCCCACACTTCTCATACCCCACCCTCCTGCCATGACTGCAGTGTCTCCTCTTGTCCCCCCATGGACAGTTTTCACTGTTATTTCCTCCATGTGTGGATTTTGTCCACTTTCATGTACCGGATTCTCTTCAGAAAACTGGAAATCCTTGTCTGTGCACTGAGGCAGCATGGTCCACCCCCTGCTCCCGTCTGTGGCTCTGCTGGCTTCACCGTCCTGGTGACTCACGAGACGGGTTGCAGTTGAGGAGAGCTGAAGTACTCTGTCCTGGTCCAGGATGCTTTTACAATTTCTGGAGAGTGAGGAAGCCAACAAGGATTAATCCTCACCTTTCTCCTTTTACATCTTATAAGAAAGCATTGTAAAGACCCCAAGGATGCAGAAAAGGAGTGATTTTATGTTTACCAGACAAAGAAAGAAACCTCATAAGTTGTACACTTAAAAAGATCAGCATCCTAGGGTAAAATGTCCTTTATCTAATTTAATCTGCAGGATCAAAGTCAGCCCTTAATATTTTTTTAAGAATCAAAACTTGTAATTTTTTATCACAAAAAGAATATGTAGCTACGTTATGGATTCCTCATGTGTGTGTAAACACATATGTGTTATTTACTTATCTGTGTTTGTTAATATGACTGCCTATTGTCAGATCACAGTTCAAGAATGGAATTATGTGTGCCTGGGGGAAAACTACAGGAAAGGAAGACAAGAATCATGTGACCTCAGTTTCTCCAGAACATAGACTTGCTCTTGAAATGCTCGTGCTTTCCTACTCCTTCCAGGTGCAGCCGAGAAGCGCGAGCTTACTCTAGATTACCCAAGACAACCGGCTAGTGTTCTTTGTCTACTGCTTTGGAAAAACTCCCACAAAGTCAGGACAGCTATAGAGAGGCATAGCCAGGACTCACCTTTTCACAAATGAAAAGGTCACAATGTTAAGGTGTGTGGGAGGCTTAGGTGAGAACCAAAAGGTCAGCCCTGGCACAGTTCCATCAATGGGTAACTTAAAAAAATTAATTGATTTAATTTTATTTTATGTGCATTGGTGTAAGGGTGCCAGATCCCATGGAACTGCAGTTGCAGATGGTGATGAGCTGCCATGTGGGTACTGGGAATTAAACCTGGGTCTTCTGGAAGAGCAGCCAGTGCTCTTAAACATGGAGCCCTCAATCCAGCTCCCAGATATAAATAACTTACAGTGATAGGAATTATCTCATAGTTCTAGGGGCTGATCAAAAAGCCGAGGTCTAGGCTGAGGAGTCCGACCTTTGGATAAAGTATATGACACGGTCATCTACACGTGTGTTGGTATGCTTGCCTAGCTACCCTGGCATGCATGTGATTTAAGAACCATGGGTTGAACATGTGTGGTCTCGGTAGAGCTGTACTCCCTCTTATGCCTGTGAGAAAAGGTCTTATCGTTAAGCTTCTAGAGGTGAATGACATCCTTGATCTCACTGAACTTTACATTACATCTATATCTGCCTTTATATATTATATATTAATCTTTACATTAATACCTGCCTTTGGGGCCACGGGTACCACTTCTTCTGTGTGTCTGTCTCCTCTTCATAAACGTTACCAGTCATGTTAGGACAGAAGTCTCCTTCCAGAATGCTCTCAATTTAACCCATTTAATCAGCAGCAGCCCTATGTCTAAATCTGTTCATGTCCCAGGTACAGGAGCTGAGGATTTCCAGGTGGAAAGGATATGGTTCAACATAAAACCAAGGACAACTGGGTTCAGAGACCAGGAACCCCTGTATGCCCTCCTTCATACTCCTAAGTCACTAGCTATATTTAAAAATAATGCTTGAAATCATTCTTTAGATCATTTATAAACTGGAACTGTCAGTCTTCTGCCATCATGCCCAAATGAGCACTCTAAGTATTTAGGGAGAATACAGCATTTACAATGCTGTACAGAATATGATGTAGGTGTCCAGGTCAGTGGGCTCTGCACACAGTAGTCATGGTTATAACTTGCCTTCAGAAGGGTCGAGAGCAGACATAAGTACTGCTGGGAAGCCTGGAACATGTGCACACGAGGGGTGTGGATAATGCTCATTGCAGAGGTCTGACCCCGAAGATGGATCACCGTATGAGATGCGCAGCATGTATGCCTTTCAGTAAACAATGGTCATGCTTACTAAAAACAGAGAATTATTATTTTGATTTTATAAACAATAATCTGGGGAAAGTGAAAAAGTATGATGGCTAAAAAATATATACACCCCTCAAAGAAGTCAGGAGTACCGACCATGGTAGGGGATAGAAAGGAAAAGGGCTGCTCAGAGAAGCATCGCGGAGAGGAAAGAAATGAGATTCCTTGGTGTTAGATATGAACATCGAGGTGTAAAGATCTCAAGTCACTGCAGGCTATTATTGCACAAAGAATTCAAAGGAAATAATTACTGGAAGGCGCTACTGTGGAAAGAACAGGAGAGCGAGCAACGGCAATGTCAAGGTACTGCCCAGAATCCCTCCCCCATGCAGCATCTCGCAAGGGCGACAGGAACTAATTACTGTCACTATCCCTCAGCTTTTAATCTTCGCCCCTCACTTTGGAAAAGCAGCACCATATGGGGCTGGGTCTAACTGCAGCGAGACGGGTGGGTCCTGATCCCGAGTTTGAGGAGGCATGAGCCTGTGTAGCTCCCTGCTACAGCCGATGCCACACCTACCAGGTGTGCCTACCAGCCACGGTGCTGTCTCCGTTTCTGCCATCAAAGGAAGCCACTGTCTGGGAAGGCGGCAGACCAGCCTGTGCCTTCATCTGTCTCTGCATCCTGCACAGCACAGACTCCTTCAGGAGTGCCATATGATTCAGTTTATTTTTAGTCTTTCTCCTGGTCACCTTGCTTAAGGCCTCCCTTCCTCAACCAATTGGAAAAAAAAAACAAAAAACTTGTCAAACAGAGGGAAAAACAGTCATTTCAAAGCATGCTAATTGGTTTCCAGACTTACCCAGCTCCAGTGTCAGCCTTCTTTGAAACAAACACGAGAACTCATGGTGTCAGTCATTTCTTTTCGTGTGTGTGCATGTGTGTGTGTGTGATTGTGTGTGTGTGTGTGCATGTGTGTGTGTGGTTGTATGTGTGTGCATGTGTGTGTGGTTGTGTGTGTGTGTGTACATGTGCTTGTATGGATATATATTGCATGTAAGTGTACATAAGGTCAGAAGTCAACCATCTACTTTGGTTTTTGAGACAGGGTCTCTTATTGCCTGAGCTCACCAAAAAGTTTAAGCTAGCCATTCCGAAAGCTTGGGATTTGCCTTTATCTGCTTCCCCAGCACTGTGACAACAAGCACACACCAGCATGTCTGGCATTTTTAGGAGGGTTTAGGTGGTCATTTTTCTGGTGGTTGAATTTAAGTTCTAATACCTACCAGGCAAGCACTCTCTACTTCCCATCTTTACGATGTCACTTAAAGTGACCAAGGCTCACAGTCAAGTCTTAAGGCTGGAAAGCACTTTCAGAGGGACCCTGACCTCTGCTCTGTGAGGGTCCTCTAATGGCTTTACTGTCTTATGTCTCAGAGCCTGAAGCTCACACAGTGACCAGGCATGCCGGATAAGCATTAGCACTTTCTCAGGCATATGTGTAGTTCAGATCTAGAAGGGGACCCAAAGCCTTCTGCCTACCCCATCACAAAGTAGATTTCAGGCTGCAATTAGCCTGCTCCCATCAATTCTTGTACCTCCTTCCATCCACCTCTGTCTTTAGGTGTCTTCATGTTGTTACAATAAAATACTCAGACAAAATCAACTTCAAGGGAGAAGGTTTTATTTGAGTTCACAATTCAAGACATAGTTCATCATGGAGGGGAGGTCCAGGCAGCAGGAGCTAGAAGCAGCTGATCACATTGCACCCACATACAGGGAATAGGAGAATGAATGTTAACAGCCCTCAGCTCACTCTCTCCACTTTGTGCAACCTATGATTATCTACAGAGGATGTGGTCTTGCCTGCAGTGAGGATGACTCTTCCCATACCAATCAATGTAATCAATACCACCGCTCACAAGTCCCTTCTCCAGAGTGATTCTAGATTCTAATTCTATCAAGTCGACATTAACACTAATGGTCACAGCCACTTTCTGCTCCATCTACCCACTCAGCAACCTGTAAATGGAGACTATTTTTTTTGTTCCTGGCCACCCAAACCCAAACACATAGAAACTATATTAATTACAACACTGCTTGTCCTATTAGCTCAGGCTTCTTATTAACTAATGCTTACATCTTAAATTAACCCACTTCTATTATTTTATATTTTACAAGAGGTTTGTTACCTCTTGCTTCTTGGGCAGCTACATGGCGTCTGCCTGACTGTCTTCTTTCCTCCTCTATCTGCGCTTGGATTTCCTGCCTTGTTACATTCTACCCTGCCATAGGCCAAGGTAGCTTCTTTACTAACCAATGGTAATAAAATTATTCACAGCATATAAATGGGAATCCCACATCACACCCTTCATTGAATTCCCACACGTCTGGACCATGCTGTGTTGGGTTGTTGAAATTAGGCAGTAGGTCTTATTGTAGACCATGGACAGAAGAGTAAAGAGCAGCAACAAGGCACTCAGTGTGGATAAGAGCCCTGAGGTCACTGGGAGGGGCCCTGTCTGTAGATGGAAAGGGACAGGCTTCCAGAGGACCAGAGAGTCTGCAGGTACTATAATTGATTGTGAGCAGAGAGGCAGGAGAATGGGGCTGTTGGGAAATGCAAGAGCAAGGTAACCTTCTGGAGACACCAACTAAGTCAGCAGGGCTGATATAGCATTAGAGAAGTTATCTGAGGTGGAAGCAGGTGTCAATTAAACAGCAGAACCCTGTCTGTGTCTGCGCTCTTTGGAGGGGTTTATAGAGAACCTGGCACAAGGACATGGGACCCAGAGGTTTTTGGCCACATGACACACAGTGGAGCTAGGGTTCATTGCTGTCTTTCACCACTGTCTTCTCTGATTTTGGTCACTTTTATGTGTATTTTAAAACATATTAGCATATTGGGAGACTTTTGCTCATCACTTTTTAATGATAGGTTTTTAACGTCACTGAATTTTTATTCAAGTGTGTAATCTGAATAATATGAACTTTTTGGCCATTTGTTGAGATTTATGGTAAATATGTATGCATGAGTTTTCTGCAATGATTAGACAGGGTACAAATGGGATTTCTCTGGAAGCCTGGGGCCTGCCGTACTGTATGTGGCAGTTATCTGTCTGTCCCATTTTTTCACCTTAAATTGTCTCTTATGTCCCCTTGATGTCTGTCACGCTCTCCACACTCAAGGACCAGTCATGGTCCCTGCAGTCACCAGACTCTCTCTCCTAACAAAGCTAATTTCTGAGCTGGGAATGGTGTCACACACTTATAATCCCAGCAAGTGAGAGATAGAAGCAGGCAACATAGCAAGCTACATACCAACCAGGGCTACACTGTCTCAGAAAACATAAACAAAACACTAACAGCAAACACCTCACTTCTGAAGCCATTAAACAAACAAACAAATAAATAGATGGGATATATGTTCTTTCCTTATTGAGTTGGATCAATGTCTTAGTCAGTTTTCTGTGGCTGTGAAGAGACACCATGGCCATAGCAACTCTTATAAAAGAAAGTATTTAATTGGGTCTTGCGTACAGGTTCAGAGGTTTAGTCCATTAGCATGATGAGAAGCTCAGCAGCACACAGGCAGACATGGTGCTGGAGAAGGAGCTGATGGGTCTATATTCAGATCTGCAGGCAGCAGGAAATGTGGCACACTGGACCTGGCCTGAGCTTTTGAAAAACCAAAGCCCACCCTCAGTGACACACTTTCCCCAACAAGGCCACACTTACTCTAAGAAGGCCACACCTCCTAATCCCTCTCACATAGTGCCACTCCCTGATGACCCAACTTTCGAATTCCTATTCAAACCACCACAAGCAATGACCCACTGGATCAATGCCAGATAAACCTTGCTAGTTGCATACATTTATTTATAGTTTGTCCATTCTACTTCTAAGAATACTATGATAAAAGCATGAAGCTTATGTTCTATTACCTTGTCTCATTATGTACATACTTAAATTTTTTGAGGTTCTAATGTTAAAAACATTTTAGTCAAATCATTGCCTGTTTTTATTTTTGACATTTTGTGCCATTTTACTTTTAACGTTTCTATCCTGTTTTCCATAGTCACCCATAGAATGAATATATATATATATATATATATNATGTACACACACACACACATATATATATATATAAAATCTTATTTTTCAAATTTCTTCTTGGGCCCTCAAACATCATAAAACTTCTAAATTTTGTTTATATTTATAGTGCTATTGCTATATTATGGCTCATTGTTACTCTTTTTATTTTCCTCTCTGTAGTGATAGGAGAGCAGGCCTGCTTTTCATCCCGCCCAGCTCCCACATGGCTAGCTTATACC